>JAANSN010002217.1:0-25717 GCA_036850665.1 Dicranocentrus wangi | reverse complement strand
TTGTGCGACTGCCGATAGGTAATCATTACACTTTCTTTTCCAATGTATGCATTTTCACCAAAAGTCTGTATTCTTTCTCAAGTATGGGCAAGGAGAAGCGGAGGGGAAATGAGGAAATGTTTACACGAAGAACCATAAACTCCAAAGTTACATCAATAATATTCCTCACTATTTACCCGAGAGTCTACCAGAAAAAGTTTTATGCACGCTTCATGTTGTACAAGTGCTTTTACATCAGAGTTAGTGTCTCAGGGTTGTAGATAGGATGTGTTGTTATTCCTATACAATTAGTTTAAGGAAACGGAAAGTTGAGCGACATACGAAAACACCAAATTCAGCCTTTGAGACTTGTTTATTTACACAATTTGTGCGACGACATGCTTTCATAACGCAAGTGTGCTTGTGCTTTGGCTTCTCATCGGTGAATGAACGGGAACAATAAGAAGTATTTCTGGTGTTAACACAACCAAATTGACTTCTGATTCAAGCAAACAGGAAATTGAAAACATGAGAAAGTTATAAAAATTCAAAAAAAACTCTTAGATATTATTGTTTCATATCGGACCTATAATGTGTCAAGAGATTAGAGTGCTTTTCGTGTACTTTTCGGCGACGGAATACTTCATGAAGATAGGTAAGTTTCGATGGTACATACTCCATCATCTGTACATGTAATAAGCATTTCCATTTACCTACTCGTAATATTGTATCGGAGAAGATCAGAGCGTCATTTTCCCAAGATATAATGCGTATTATATGTACAAGCAAACCATATGCATTTCATTAGCCACTTGTCATTACGTGACGATGAGGAAAATTATACAGAAGTATAAAACTTTCATCAGTATTATCATTATCATATACCACCGGAAGGCAAAACGTCATGTATGTATCACGGTGTCAATCGCTATGTTGTTTCATATTTGAGTATAAAGTAGGAACTAGGATACTTTACGTTGCATTCGATTACTGTGTCTTTCTCTTCATCTGTTTTCACGCTCTATCGACCGTATCCTTGTATTCATTTCTCAAACCAAACATGCATTTTCAGTGACTCATCATTTCCAAACGTAGTAGAATTCATTCGTCTCCACATGGTCTCCACTCAAGAGCGTCTTCCTTAGTGTTGTCCGAGTAGCGTTATTTAAAAAATTCCGTCAGCCTATCCTTGTGAACAAAGCGTTTGTTTTATTTATAAAATAAGGTGTATTGTCCGTATTGCCAACTCATTTAATGTTGTGAACACAAGGGAAAAATTGAAATTATACAAACGAGGTTTTAAACATTGTGCTTTAAAATAAAATTATATTCCATGCTGTTTAATATCCGCACAATGAATGAACAAACAAAGCAGGTTAATAAGTTTCAAAGCATTTATAACGCAACCGATACATTGAGCCAATGTTCTGCTGAGGTATATACCATCGCTCCATGGATGAAGTTTAGTGATATGTAGGGCGTGTAAGTTCAAGCGCAAAAATGCGATACCTGAGTGTGTATTGGATTGTACATATTAATTTCCTCTATGTGTATACATTTTTGTTATATCCATCCATTTCATCCCACCGTTTCCTGAATAATGACTTCAGTTGAAGCTTCTAATGTTGTAGCTATGTATAGGTATGTATATTTCATATTTCCAGAAATCACAAACCTGAATACTTTCATCGTAACGTACATCAAATCCGTCACGACTCAAATGGCGAACGCCTTCGCCTTCGTGTTCCCATATGTGTACCAAAGTAACAATCGACAATACTGCCTCTCTGTACGTACTCCTTCAGTATTAAACTTTAGTAACGTGTTAAGTCACTCATTGTCAGTCTATATAATCAAAGTGTTACCAAATTTTAATGCACGTTGTCCTTTCAGAGTTATGATGTGTAATTCCAAATTCACACTTTCCCGGTGCATTTTTATAGTTTTTCGTTTTGCATTATACATTCCACTTATAATTGTTACCGCTGCTGTCATAATTAACAGCAGCGCAATATTTAGTGGCTGTAACTTGATTTAGATAATCGCGATTGCTCAAAAATGCAATAGTCAAGTCAAGCACTGGATTGCAAATATAATATAGGAACTGAATTTGCCAGTTGCCAGTGAATAGGTACAGTTTAATACCAGTTTAACCCGTAACGGTTTCACGAAAGTATGAAATCGAATGTATGGATACTTCAAAATTTGAAGTTCAAATTGTATGTATCCTTAAACTGAGAATGTATTTACAATATTTGCATGCATTATTTATGATACACATTTCACGGGACCATATATGTCACGTATTTTCTTCATGTGATTTTGTGTCAGTGTGCCGGTGGTATATAAGTATGTGACTATATGTGACCATGCATAATAATTCACGTTCATTGTCAATTCAATGCTTATACAAACATGACGGCTCTCCTAGTTACGTTTCACTCATTACTGGACTGAAGAGTGCGAGGGTGTAAATTATATCTCAATCACAATACACGTCACAATACGTTTAAACGTCTGTATGCGGTTTGCCATTATTACAACGACCACGAACCAAAATTATTTTGGAAATACATTCTCTGTGTCCACTTTTCACTTCCAGTTTAGTCTGAATTTCCGTCCTGCAGGTGGACCAGAACGCGTTATCTGTATTTCACCCGTGCGTGCATCAATAATTTCAATGTACTTGCTTGCGATGTGCGCACAAATGTGTACGTGGTATTCGTGATATTGTTGTTTTCTGCTGATTCCAGGTGAGATTATAGACATTATGACACGGTATGGTATAGTTTCTGTCTTGTGCCAACATATTGTTGAAAGCCATTTTTAAAGTTTTCAATAGTCTAATGTTGTACCAACTATCCAGCCTGTTGTGTCAGTAATCTGATGAAAATATGATGTACGGTTGATGATTGATGTGCTACACGTCTTTACATGCATTCGTGCAAATAATTCAAGCTATCAACTACTTGACTACGTTGTGAACCAGTAATTTCAAAATGATGGACCATAAATTTAAGCTTCTCTCCTAGAACTAAATCCTCACTAAATAAAGCCAGACTCAAAACTATCATGTCTATAATCCATTTATGGCGGCATGCACATGTTCATTAATGGATTGGATGGGATTATCGGCAACGGTGGTACAGCCGCAGTTGGTGGTCTACTACTTAACGAGTACACGAGTGACGGTATATTTTTAAATAAATAATGATGCGATTGACAGTTTACGCAGTTGGACTGAAACGAAATGGCAGTGACTGGGCTTGCCTATTTAACTTCATCATGGGTTGGCTGGGGAGTACACAATAAATCTTTCTTATTTAACTGGTAGGTTATGAGCAAGTCGCAAGTAACTGTGACAAGACTGTGACTTTATGCAAACGTGCGTGACGGTTAAGTGATAAAAGTTTTTAACTGAGCAACGGGGAAAATCTAGTTTTGAATTCAAGTTTAAAAGCATTTCCCATTCACGAAAGAATATTTATTTTATGGTAAGTTCGGGTAATTTCTATTTTTCCATTTTCACTCCGTTCGTATGACTTATGCCACAAAACCTCGCAAATAATATTACGATTTTCAAGAATTACGAAATGATTTGTGGACTTGTCATTCTAAAGTGGATGCAGACGTGAACAGTGAGTGACTAATTTGGTATTATTTTGTTCTTCAGGATATCAATTACCATGATCATAATAACCCACGCACTATTCTTCAAGGTAAACTGTCTAGTTTCCGCATACATCTTGTTCGTAATTAATGATCGTGACAAACAGAGAAATGTGATAATTATAAATATCATTATACTTCATCCAGGTAATTCTATAGATTCATGCGCGCTCAAATTTTTACCAATCATTGTTTTTGTGTAGCTGAAAATATCTTAATTTCGACACGTTTCACATTTGACAACTTGAATTGATGGATACATTGTTCGTGGATTCCCATTCCATGAATGGTTTCATAATTTAAGGGGTTGCTTACATAGCCATACCATACGCTGTGCCATACGTTGTAAAAGTGATTTTTTTAGAAACAATCTATTTGGTCATGTTCTTCCATCATCAGTTCTATTATTGTACTAATACCTACTCATCAGTAGTGACTAGTAGTGAGTCATTATATATTACTTACCACAATGGACATCGTATCCAGTCCAGAGCTATAGAATACCTGTTTATCCTGCATCTGATGAGCATAGAGCACCCATTTGATCAGAAACGCATGATAGTATAAAATTAAAAAACAGGGTCATTGTCAAAGGTATATACACACACATCACTCGCTGAAAATCTTATAGTAGTTATGCGAGATCATATCAGTATTGCCAATTAACGATGCAATTCTGGACATGCATCTGACAAAAATAACAAGCACAATGGCATATTGTCTATTGTATGAGCACAATCATTGATGTAGGTTTTGCAAAATCTTAAAGTAAGGGGTCCAAGTAGGAAAGTGTAAAAACGATGTTGTAATCTTTTGTTGGAATTTTAAGATGAATCAAGAAAAAGTTGAATTGACGTCAGCATCTCTGCTTGACCATGGATATGAGTTTTATCAGGAATAAAAAAGAGGAGTCTGTTTTGCTGTCTGTAGTACTCGATCGGCCATAGCCATAAAGGAATGTTGAGCTTTCAGGCGAAACTTTGGCATTTTTACGTAGTTTATGTTGATTTAGAAACAAAGTTTAGACGGATTTGTCATTCTTTCATAGAAATTGAAAAGATGGTAGGATTAACACCTCAAAGTAGAACGCAGATGTACCCGAACGAAATCGTAACTGTTGTGGGAAGGGAATATACCAGTTGGAAGCATCTTCACCAAACGTTCACTTTCAGCAGGGAGCAGCTTACCTCATTCATGGGAGACTCACTCCTATCTTATACTGTCGGATGTATTCACATGTGCATACAGAGGTACATAACGACACAGCACCACCGTAGTATAAAGGCTGGGGTTAGGCATAATTAGTTTTACCTTGAGTCCTTGAGGAAATTCCTTTGAGTTGCCGTCCTGTTGTTTGCTATTTCTTTTGCATAAATATAACCCATTAACTTATCAAATAACCATCAATACACATGTCTCTCCACTTCTGTGTATCCGTTCTGTAGCGTCATGTCATATACAAGAAATTCGTAAAGTATGACTTTGAAATGATAGTGTCTCAAATATCCCTTTGTATAGACCATACCACACACAACAGAGGTACAATACGCCTTGCATCCGCAATAAAAGACCTCATCCCAGCGTGCACAGAGTGGTTTTTCAGGTGGTGGTGATGATGATGGACTGGACTGTGGCGACGACTGACCACACCAATACCAAATCATTTAATACACTGATGTTGAGTAACCAATTTAGCTTTATCTATCTAAAGAGCGACCAGCCTTTAAAAGTGCATTTTTATTAAATCCATATGCATATACATTCAATTCAAACATGAATGCCTATAATATGGATGTATGATTCAAAACAAGGCAAGGGGCTGGCATGAAACCTTCAAAATACAGGTTGCGAAATTAATAAATAAATAAAAATTTGTGGATTCTCTATCTAACTGTGACAGCAATTGAATCATGCCCTATTACTGTCCTAAATAGTATATATTGACACCCAAGCAGCAAGTCTTGTCTTGTGCCAGTTGTGCCCCCCATCACATCGGAAGATTCATATCAAACTGGCGTCTATAAATTCAGGGTAAGACAAGCAGATACGATGCCAAGAAACATGAATCGAAAGCATTATTCGGCTTCGTATTTTAGTGCAATGAAGTACTTAAAAAATAAGTCAAGCGTTCCTTCCAATTACTATAACTGTTCAACGTAATTACTCTATTAACCATAATTTGACTTAATGCGAATTTTCTTTGTGCCTGGTAATTAACATAATTAGGGAAAAATTGTTGGAAATTCCATAGATTTTATGAAGACAACTTTTCTGAACGAAGTAGGAAGATTGTTTTAGAATTGTTGATTAACCGAGTAAAAAAGTCTAAATTCAGAGTTTATACGTACTCTTGTCCATTTTCAAGGGGAGCACTAATGATACGAATACTAGATTACTTATTAATAGATACATCCTCTTGGAAGGATGACGTGTTACGAACGCTAAAGATATTCAAAATAACACCGTTTCATGAATGCATTATGGGAAACTAGAACTTTCATTAGCATTCAGCTCAAACTCGATACGCCATGGGCCGAGGTAAAAGAAATATTATGAGTAATGAGAAAATGTTGTGCTCAAGCTTCCTTGAGAATAATAGTATGTTAATATTCAGTAACAGAACTGTGCAGCATTTTATTTAAATTAAAATTGATCCCGAGCTTACTTTTAGTATAGCTTAGCTGCGTATCTACTTATTATTGCAACATTGCACAACTCACTCAAGAGGCTTTAACTTAATTTACTTTCGTTTTAAAAGTAAAATTAGGCTGAAGTCAAAGTGTTCATTTAGGATTCATAATAAAATTATCTTCTCTACAAATCACCAGCATTTTATACCCGTGTCTCCTATTGTTCTGATTGTGAGATGCAGTATACTGCCCCTACTGTTGCTTGGTTTAAAATGATGCTTGATTATTAGTACTTATCTTTTTTCTTTGTTGCTTAATCTTCCTTTTACTTTCTTTCTGCAACTTTGCAGAAAATCATACACGAAATATCTTATAAATGTCATAGTGTACATACACTATTTACATCTATGCGTCTAGATATACGTATATTATGTTGTTATATTATATACTGCAACAGCACAGCAACATGTATACTTTCAAATTTCAACATTTTTTTCACACATTTTATTATTATCGTTAGGATGCATTCTAAAAATATATCACAAAATGAAAATTTATGAAATGTCAGTAGACTGATAGCAGCAGCAGCACATAACATAAAAAGGGAAATTAATGCATGTATACGCAAATCCTTAAATGTCTTTACCATTAGACTCACATGAAATGACAATTTTTTCAAGGAAAATCTTTAATGCATATAATGAATACGAAAATAACAGCCACATTTCGTATTTAAATGTACAATCACAACAGCCCAGTAGATATATTTGCGCATAATGGTTATTTGTTTGCACCAGATAGGTACAAAGCACGCATTAGAGATGGATGTGTATCCACAAGGCGAGAAAGTCTCTTGTGCATGATCTCACGTTTTCAGACTTATTGAAGAAATGTAATGCAACGCTGTACCATTTCACAGTTAATGCAATTTTGAACACACACGACACGGCTACCAGATTATTAAGAGGTGGTACCGTGGTACACTTGTTGCTACTCATCGTCTATCTCATTATATTTTTCTATTGCTTTTAAGGTCTACGTTGCGTTGTAATAAAATATTTTACAAAATACTTCTAAAAAGGTAGGACTAGGAATACGTACACAAACAAGTTCCCTACAACGCATCAAGAGTATGCATTGGTCTTTACGCTAATACGTTACGTCTTACGTCACGTTCGCGTTACCTTACCTCACATTGTTATTCTTGTTGAGATTTCATGAAGAAAAACAACCATGCATTGCATTACACACACATCGAATCTACCCCATCCACTTCTCTACCACTTGCCCTTTTGTAAGGGATGTTGTTAAAAACATGTCTTCTTGTGAGAAAATATGAAAGTAAAGTGTGTATATACTTATATGCAATGCTTATAAAATGCGTATCTACAAAATAACGCACACAACAATAGCACACCATACCAAGCAAGAATTCTTAAAGCATTAAGGATTATGACAACAATGGCAAGTAGTTATACTATACTCAACAATATCTATATGCGGCCCTTGCGTATCTATTGCACATTTTAATCCTTGCTTTTTTTAGCGTTTCTTCTTATTCGACTCCGACAAAATAAAAAGAACTATACCTGTAATGCTTGGCTGAATAAAATCCAAATAGGAATGCACGTCTTGAATGATAACCGTGAAGATCAGATGGACGACGAGACTATCAGTAAAGGCTTCTCTGTATTCTATGGAAAGTGGTATACATACTCTCGTGAATGAATTAGAAGAAAATGTGTTTTTCTATTGCCGCATACCTCATCTCACTGCTAAAATATTAATAAAATTTTGCCATTTCTGTTGAAATTGGTTTTATGCATGAGTGGCAGACAGTGGCTTCTTTCGAGGCTCGATGAACGACGAAGAAGACGGAGTCTATAGTCAATAGCCGTATATAATAGGATGGTAAGGAAGGGTGATAATTAAGTAAATACCATGTTTTGTAACAATAATTTTTTCTGCCACAATCTATTAGCAGGTTGCTTTAGGGCATTTTACACCAAGTTTTAGAGCTTGTGTCAGTACGTCAAAGTGTGTGTGGGGCAGTCCCCTCCTTTTCCACAAGGAGTACTTTTTCAGTACCAGAGCGGAGGAGAGGGTCTCTATTATTTGACACGACATAAATGTGCACTTATTTAGTTAATAGTGTATAATGTCTACATATTCCGTTCAATTTAAAATCCGAGGAGATACGAGGGTTACATAGTTTTGTGTAGTGGGCTGGTTTCTTAAAAAGGCACGTTTAGTGTTGCGCAATTCGCAATACAACATTATTCGTTTTAATCATCCTCCTTGGTGTTCATTGTACGCGTTGTGATTGTGATGATCGGCTGGCTATAGCCATGTGCCTTCAATTCACGTGAATGTGAAGGTATGTTTATTCGGTTAAGATTCTCGTTGAATGAGCATGTTTCTCAAATCGGATAGGTAGGACCGGACCCTTTGTTTTCACCAACCATTTGTTGCTCCTCGGATTTAGGGTTGCCATAAATAAAAATGGCGTAATAACCAACTACGAGGAATTGTGATGTGATGTTCGTTCTTTCTTTTTACTACGAATTTATGACGTCATGTCATAGCTTCATTGGTCCGGTTGATTACTCAGCAGATTTCATCATTAGGGAAGCTATGCATTATCGGGAGGACCAGGACCAGATTATAAAATAAAATAAAGGGTTAGGGCACCGAATATTGCTCGCGTTGGGAATTGGGATTTTTCGATTTTTTTTACATAGGTAGCGTATCTTACACAATTTGAGAATTCTTTTTGTTTCTCAGTTGACAAAAACGTGTAAAACAAACCAACTGGTAAACTAAACCCGGGACTTCTTGTCTTAAATGTCTATGTCTGACTGGCAAACAATGAGTCCTTACACTTTAAGCATTGATCGACTCTACAGTCAGAAGGAGCTTCATTCATTATAACGGGATGTGAAAACTACTGCAACGCCTGGATCCGCCTCTGCGATTTTTCGGAATAAGTTTGTTACCTACTGTCGCTGAAATTTACATATATTATGGTGTTGGTGATTTCTTCTCCAAACCAAAGCTTATCCAGGTTTAAACGTGGCTAGGTAATACGTAATTACGTCCGATAAATAGTCATCTTGTCTTGGGATTATTTTAGTATTATACCTATAGATTTTGCATACTTCAAGAGGCATTTAGTTTCATGGTACTTACATTCACGTTCAAGTACAAAATACGGGTGTGTGGCACACTTTATATACACACTACACACAATACTCGCTCAAGCATATAGGTAACAGTTATTTTATCAGTACAAACAAAGTACAATCTAAATTGAATTATAGAAGTTTGGGAGTAACACTAAAATGCAATTCTAATTCTAAATGCATCCCAATGCGCATAAATGTACGACGTTTTGATGATTTGTTGTGCCCATAAACTGACACGACGAAATATGAAAAATCAAAATATCACTGCACAACCAATCATCAATTCATGTAATATACGAGTATATGTAGGCTATTTTACATTACGATGTTAATCCAAACAGCCAAGTCCCAAATTCTGCAAGCTGCTAACATTTGATATCCGCGTTTGCAATAAATTAATAGTATTGTTGTATCTCCTTGTGTCCCTCATCCATCATACAATCAATCAGATCAGGAAAAATGCTAGGGATATATTGCCAGTTTAGTTGTCTTGTATTTTTTGTATTACCTACCTATATTATATTAGAGGGTGATATTTCATCAACTATCAACTTAGTTTTTGTGTACTTGTTTATTTGCTTCGTCGTTGTGTAATAATAAATGTGATGTTAGGGCACATAAATGTGTAGGGTGGAAAGGAAAGAATATCATTTATTTCCTTTAGGTGATAAACTATACTCCATGCTCAAAGAATTTCATCCATACATCTCTTGTATTAATAAGAAAAAAGGAAATAATGATTAGAATAATATGACTGCCAGCAGCAATCATGCATGTAAAGCAAATGATTTTCTTGGAATGTCCTTCCTGTTTCATCCATAATTCCTTCCCTTTTTTTGATAAAACGTAGCACATAAGCACGGAACGCAAAAGTTGTTGATAGGTAGTAATGCATTGGATAGCGAACAACGAGTTTGACCAAGTCTATTGCATCTTGCATCCATCCCTCCATATAATGTAGTAATTTCATAGGCATGTATTCAGGATTCCAAATCATTTCGTTTGTTCTGCTCCACCTCTTGTGCTTATAGTATCCCTTGATGATTGTTATCTTCATTTGCGGTTCCGCAGAACATCATCATATCCATGATCGTCAAGTAATATAGGAATTTTTTTATACTCACTCATCAATAGAAGGAAATGAAGTATCAAGATGGTGATAATGATACCAACCAATATGTTTACTTGTAATATTTTTACTATTTGAGGAATCATCTGAATGCATACATGNGAAATGAAGTATCAAGATGGTGATAATGATACCAACCAATATGTTTACTTGTAATATTTTTACTATTTGAGGAATCATCTGAATGCATACATGAAATTTTCTTTGTATCTGTGGCTAACCATCCTTTTTCATTCCCTCAGGAATATTTACCAAGAAGACTGAAGAGAAAGAGTAATGACGAGATTGTCTTTCGAAAAGTAATCTGAAAATTAGGAGATTATTGCTGCAACGCAAATACCTAAGAAGATTCTGCAATACAAACAAGCAGCTCAGGCACCAAGAATACCCGTACAGTACACCCGTGATATTACACGAAGTTGATTAACCGAAGAAATATGAAGGACCTGCACAAGGTAAACCATTTTTACAATCCTGTTGTTTGAGCAAGAGGAGGAGAAGAGCAAATACGAGTTTTTGTGCGTTTACATTTTAGCTTTCTATGCTCTGTGCTGCATCTTACTTGTATTTTTATGCTTAGCGTATATTGTACGATATATATAATCATATTGGGTTGCATTGTTGTTTGTTGCAGTTTGTACCGTAGAATGATGAGTGATAAAAATCGCGTATTGCGAACTGTGGTGGTATAGTGAAGAGGGTAAAAATGTAGTTTGGTGAATGTTGATTTGAAGTGCTCTCCGTTCTCGCAAAAATTCTTAATCCTTTCGGCGAACACGTAGATTGCAGCATCGAGGAGCAGGTACACAGAAAAGTCCTGTTTGAAGAGGACATCATCGTGTAGCAAAATTTTGTATGCATGCACATACAACTACAGATACACGTCGGGCCGGTGGACTGGTTGAAATGGTGAATTGGATCCACGCAAGACTCAAAAGAACGGTTGGTTGCATGTTGCATGCCTATAAGAAAGAACAACCAAAGGATTATTCTTGAATCGCCATCATCAACGAAATCAACACAGGAGCAATAGCACCTCTTGCTATTGTATTGTCAGAAGATCTTGTTCAGCTACCCTGGCCGGATTGGACACCTGAATGATGAGGGTTTCATAAAATATCTGTAAAAAATGAAAAGCCTTGCTGTTTGCTACATTGCCATTTGATCATCAAATCGCCAGAAGCAATGTCGAGCGAATGAAGGAAATGAGCAGTCACACAACGGATCCGAATAATGCGTACATTGTTACCTGATAGTAATGTAGTACCGTGTTACATAACTTTATTCTTCAAGTGCGCTCATCTGGGGCTGCACCGACGAATTTGCATTTTGATCTAACTTCCACTGCACTTGAAGCCGTCGTAAAAACCTTGTGGAATTTGTGGTTTGGTATCAGTTTGTGATTTTCTCGATATGCTGTAAGATTTTCATATTTGCCGATTACAATCCCCAAGAAGTGATCAAACACTATTTGCGTCATTGTCACTTTTTTAAGTTGTAACAATTTTGCAGAAGAATCATTCAAGGTTGATGGTAGTGTTCCAAGTGAATAGGTATGCGATATGCCTGAGCAATGAACGAAATCGATTGATCACATCACACCTGCAAAGTGTACGGTCGCTCGGTGCTCATGAATACGTAACTTCAAAATTGCTAATTCCAAATTTCAGAAGCGCATCGGTATTTGTGGCTGGCTAAATTATGCCTTCAACGACTCCGCAATTAGTTATTTTGTATTGTGATATGTAGATATTTGAGTCAGAATGTTTTAACTAGTATCAAGAATTAAAGGTGAACTTTATTATGACGCTATGCAGACAACGTGTACTTCCGTTTTATGAAATTGGATCATTTATTTATTTTAATAAACCCACGGTGAAAGTTAAATGTGTGGTTAAAATATAGCAAGAGTGGAATGTAGTTTGGAATGCCGAGGAACTACAATAATTGTCAGCCAGAACACCAAATGCACTGTAGAAATCCATAATCAACAACAGTATAATTAGCCAAACTTCAGCCACACAAGCCGAGAGAGTACAAGGACTAACGACGTCGCTTATTTGGTAAGTCACGTATATTGTCACAATACTGTATTTCCGTCATCTTATTTAAAATATTGCCATCAACAAGCATTTCGTTCTAATTCAGTCATCTGATACAATTAAACTATCTCGGAGAAAGGTTACCTTTGTGGGGTTTCTATTATACGAAAGTAGACAAAAACAAAGACGGAAATAGGAAATCTGCCATTCACGATCTCATTCAACTATGATGTATAATATATTATGGCAAACAAATATTTGTTGTCTCAATATTTGTCCAGCTTCGGTAGAAGTCCAGTTTTTTCACTGACAGGGTAAATGCAAGTTGATGAAAAAATTAGGGTAGGATCACTCCATTCAAAATAGGAGTTTGGCTTCGTCATTTTCTTTGTCACAGACAACCAACTCACAATTTGTAGACATGCATGACACAAAAATACAACACAACAAATGTATGGAATATACTGCAAGTTGCAAGATACCTGCATCTTGTAATATTCCATGCATGTTGATTATCTGTTTATACACGTACGTTGTGAGTACAAAAAACGAAATACTTTTGTACTGCGGGTTTTGAAATTTGAGATGCAATAGAGCTTCACACCGAAATACGATTAGTAATTTTTGATGTGTAAAACTGTTCGGGAAATCTAAACTATCTAGAGGCAACGAGGAAGCCATGTACTCAGGAAATGAGGCAGAAATCAAATCAGCAATTGCAATTTGAACATGCCGTATTTACTAATGTAAATTATGCACACTATTTGCTCATCCGCGATCCTCATGACTGTTTCATAAGATAACGTTCGCAATCGCAATTCATAACACAGTTGATAAGATATACCTTAGGTATATGTGTGTCACCTTGTTCAGGGAGGGAAAAAGACTACGACTACACTTGATCGCCATCGCCATTCTGATGACATATCATATCTATTATTAACTGTGGGTGGTTGGCCATCATTGTCTTTATGCATTTTAACTTTCTGTCTGACTCTCTAAACCTGATTTCACTTTTGTACTAACTTTTGTATTATCTGCTGCGAAGTTGGGTTTCGGCCGACTGCCACCAAATAGCTTGTTTCAAATCCAGCTTTAATTATATTTTCTGAGTAAAATTTTATTACCAGCTGCAATAAATAAACTGCATCCTATATGGCTTGCTATCCATACAGTACTCAGGAAACAATCATTGTCTTATACTTATAGGACACGATGGGGTTTTCTAATTACTTTTAATTACAATCCCTTCTTGATTACCTTTGCGCATATACGGAATGAAAAGGTTTATTAGGTTTGAATGAAGATTCCAGTATTTGCGATATTACTTCCAACAATATGGTATGATATGATATTACCTATGGCTTATGTGTCGTCGCAGTCGGAAATTTATGTGTGTGCCCAGTCCAGGGCAGGATTAATTTATTTCAACGTTTGCAAAAATATAGCCACAAAATTGCAATTGATTTCTAATTTGAAACACTTTTAGTACCTATATAGCATATATCGTGCTTCTACTTCCACAAAGGACAAACTATATTAGCTTTTAGTTTGCCTCTGGCCAAACTATATATTCAAACCATATTTATGCAATTGTCAAATGTCCAACTTCCAAAGATGAAAACTAAAGCGATCTACTGTAGTACGTTTAGTGTTATATTAAGCCTTGGAAAGTTTTTCAGCGGCAGAAGAGAGTTTGGGCAGGCAGGCATCAGTGCAATTATCACCTAATCTGCTTGAGTGAAGTAGAGCAAATGAACGCCAACTATGAAGGCGTGTTCATTTCCCTACGATTGCAGAGATTTGCCGAAGCATACTGGAATGTTTTGGAACAGAATAGCTTTTCATAATCGGGATATCTTCAACGATAATTATATTCTTATAGGCTGAAATTACAGTAAGCATTACAGTGCAGTGCCAGTAATACTGCAAAAACGTACCGATGACCGAGGATATTATTTATTTTCAGATTCTGTTGACTTCTTGGACAAGATGCAATATTTTTACAAAGACCGGGCCTTAATTATCATTTAATTCTATTTATGCAGGGGGCAAAATCTTCTGGAGGACATCCCACTATCGTCTGATGAGAAACATGGCCCTTTCACGAAATTGGATATTTCGCATTAGCGTCGCCGGCAATCTCTTCGTTCTTGTGTATTTAGCGTTATACTCGACCTCAAATTCACCTTCTAATAGTGCCACCAACTATGTTACAAACAATCCTATCAGTCCCCCAGCAGATCTTCCAGTTCCTAATGCCATTCGTGCCAGCAACGTCCCCCTACCTGCCTCCCCTTCGGACGTCGCATCTGCAGAAAATATTCAGCCACCTAAGCCCCTCTTAGAGTCAAGTAAAGTTAACGAAGGTGGTGACGAGAATGCTAATCAAGACGTTCGGTTGACGGGAAGTGTAGCAGCAGCAGCGCAAGCAGATCCAGTGGTGGCGGATGACGTCAGCTCAGCCCTTCGTGTTGGAGAGAATCTCAAAGCTGTAGTTGATCCTAGTAAAGGAGAAGTTGACTTTGACTCTAATATAAATGACGGACTGAGCGAACAACTTATTAACGAAAGTAGACAACTGGATGCAGCCTCTGGAGGGTTAAACCTGCTCAAAACAAAGATTGGTGGTGATAATAGACTATTCCCTTGTGATGACTATACTCCTCGAAGTTATTACGGACAGAGAGGAAACTACTGGGTGCTTTATAATTATTTTAAACCAACGAAATCATTCCGGTGTGATCAATCCATTACGTACACCACACATGCAGATTGGACATTCCTGGATAACCTGGTTCCACTTTTGGAGCGTTGGCAAGGGCCAATTTCCCTAACCTTGTATTCTCCAGGAACGGATTTTGATGACGCTGTCAAGCGCATCACATACTTGAGAGAATGTGGTGCTTCTCCTATAGTGAAGGAACTTGTCACATTTCACCTTTTCTTTGATCAGCGACATGTTCCCAAAACCAAGATTTCCCATGAACTCGAATCACTTCCGGTGAATTGCAGTGCTCTAGTTGACACAATAGCATTTGGAGAAGGTCTGCAAACTTATAAAAAGGCAAAGAAACTCTCGTATCCGGTGAATGTTGCTAGAAATGTAGCCCGAGAAATGGCTACCACATATTATGTACTTCCGTCCGATATAGAACTCTACCCAAATCCCAATTTAATTCCAGACTTTTTAGAAATGGTCCGAATTAATGACACCATGTTGCAAAGACCAGCACCGAAAGTGTTTGTGTTGTCGATTTTCGAAGTAGAGGCAAATGTCACTGCCCTGCCATATGACAAGCGTGAACTAATTTATATGCTCCATAACAAATCAGCTATACCTTTTCATAAATATGTTTGCGCTGATTGTCACCGAATCCCCAAGGCTGATGAATGGCTTAAAGCACCATTCCAACCAGGACTGAGAGTTTTCCATATTGGAAAACGACACAAGCCGTACCATCATTGGGAGCCGATTTACATTGGGACCAAATTTGATCCCATGTATGACGAAAGGCTGAGTTGGGAAGGAAGAAGTGATAAAATGACTCAGGCAAGCAAGTTTTTGTTTCGTTGTGCAATAAAAGGCTGTGCTAAATACTCGATGAATTCTTTAAGGCTTATTTGTATGTTTCTTTTTTGTTTCCGCAGGGTTACGTGCTGTGCGTTCTTGACTATGAGTTCCACATACTGGACAACGCTTTCTTAGTTCATAGACCGGGTATCAAGAGGCACAAAGTCATTCCTAAAAAGAACCCTGTTGTAGCCAAACAAAACGCAGTCATTGCAAAAGTTATACTACCTGAACTTAAGCAAATCTATGGAACGAAGCCTGGTTGTTATGTATAGCATTAGTGAAAGCTTAAATAGTGAGATTAGTTTTTAGTTTGTAATGCGTTTACTAAATTATTTTAAATTTTAAAACAAAGACAGTCGTACCTTAAATTTCGATGGAGTAAATTTCTGTTTAAGAAACTATATTATACATTAAACAGACGGAAAATTTCCTCTGGGCAGTCTGAATTGCAAATTATCATTTCCGGTAACTGTAAATCCAATGTATATTTTTATGAAGCCAAATGCTCGTTTTAACTATGAAATTTCGAGCACTATGATAATAGTTTTTTGAATGGTGATTCCTGATGTTTTAAACGAGTACGTACCCGGTGATTTACGGATAATTGTTGTGAACTATATATGTATAAGTTAGTAGTAGTAGCAGTACCTTTATCGATGTTGGGTACGCCATGCATAAGTACGTAAATACTAGAAGGAAGGTTTTGATACAAAGCAATCATATCAAGTATAATTTTATGGTAGTTTTGCTGTACCAATGAAATTTAAAGACGACAAAGAGATTCAAATTTTGTAATATTTGATGTTCTTTAGGATTTTGTGACTGGAAATTACACTATGAAATTCCTTTTATACGTGTTTAATAAATGCTACAATGAGAATGACACGAACCACGTAGAATAGACTGTTCTCGAAAGAATTGTAATTGATTACAAATAATTCAATCGGCTAGCATTTTTTCATGATTCAGTCCAACGTCCCCTAATACCTAACCCGTAACATATCAGACTAGTGTCAAAAAATTACAAGTTGGAAACGGCAATTGGAAATATGCGGCAGTATAATATAGTGACTCGTATTTATTTCGTATAGGTAAAGGTTCATACCATACAACTACATAATTCGCGAGATACTCGTATAACTATTTAATTTGGTTTTATGCTCCATCATGTTATTACTATTACAAACGTTAAATGACATTTCGAAAACCTACTTCGATAATAGTTAAAGCTCCTCAGTGGAATAACAAAGGTAAACGTAAAATTTTAAGAGAATTTTGAGAGAATGTAAAATTCAAAAGGCTACCTTTTAAAACTGAGCGTCTTATATACAAAATCTTAGAAAATTTTTAAGGAAATAATTTACATGCAACTTATCACAATCAAAGGTATAGTGTATAGTAGGTAGCTAGTTTTATCATAAATGACTGATACGTAGGAATTTCAATCCATCATAACAAAAAGGTACATTAACTTGTTTCATCAAACTCAGAATTTCAAAATTAAGGATAGTATAAAAAATTGTTAAATTCTCTCTGTATGCAATGGCAAGGCTAACACAATGTATTGGAGCAATATATCAGTATCCAACCAGACAGCACCTTTTGTGCATTTTTCTGTCGTAGTTGTTAGTTTCAGGCTTCAAAATTATTGTCATATATGATCCATTAACTTAAAATCAGCTTCATATTGTTCAGTTACTCAATATCCAGAATCCATACTCAACTCAATTACTATTGTAGACTAATCCAAAATTTCTTCGTTGATCGAACAAATGGGTTACTCTACTGGTAGACAGTTTGTAGAGCTGAGGACTTATCATGCAACGACGAATTATTATCAGTCTGGATAAACTGCGCCAAAACTAGAGCTTTGAGATGTTAGCGTGGCCAATAACTTGCATATCCAGAAGAATTTCCTGAAGCGACGATTTGAAGTTATTTGAATCTGTTTCAGTGTTCGAATTGAAGGCAGAAACACCGAATATTATTTCATCCTTCAATGGATTATAACAGCATCCGTACCCATCTAAAACAATATTATAAAAATCATGAGTTTGCATATAACATAATCTCCAGTGATGTAACAAACTACAAGCGTAGTTTTAATAATTTCAATTTTCACTGGGCTTACCAGGAATAACCGGCCCGTAGCACATTAGGCCATTATACGCCGAAGCAACCTATGGTAGAATGATTATGTTACTGAACTGTGCACAAACGTCATCATTAATGATGATAAAATAAAATGGATCTCGGTTCGAAACACTACCTGACTAGTTGAAAGTTTAAAATGTGTAGATTGTACATAACCAGCATCCAAAAATAAAGCCGGCATATCGATCCCATTTTCAACTGCTATTTTCTTTAATCCAAGAAGATGTCTATCCACCCCAAACCCTCGTACTGCATCGTTAGCATAAACTTTATGACTCTCTATCGCTTTCTTCATTAGTATAAACTTATCGTGAAGAGATAATCCAGGATTATCTATTCCCCGGGAAAATTCCAAGGATTCATTAGAGCACGATCGAATTGTTTCTGTGCGTCCATGTAAATACATCCTTGTTGACGCTGATTCATAATGTGGGGCAGGAACTTTGTGAACTCTATAATACGCTGCCTGAATAGCCATTTGAATGTAACTGTCAGGACTAAATTTACAAGATTTGATAAACTCCTTGCCATACGGCTTGAAAGAAAAACAGCTTAAATCCAAATCTTGAATCAATCTATAAACAAATACCAAATACTCAAAAATAAAAAATACCAGGTCGCAAAGCATAGTTCATCACAGACTCTAAAGAATAATTTGCTTAAACTTACGCGTCAACATTATCCTTTGCTTCTGCAATAGCTTTGGCAATTTTCTTGTCCTTCAAATTAAATGGCAACTGGACAGGAAGAACAGCAGGGGTAGACGGGTTATCTCCTGTGTTAACGGGACTAGGATTGTTCTTCAAATATGCTACAATAAAGTCCATCATTGCAGCAATGGGTGGTCCATCACTTGGGCTGTGCTCATAAGTTAGGCCAACTTCACCTTCCGCACCAACCACAAACTGAATAGTTTTATCATGCCATCTATTCCCTGAATTTGTATAGTTTCCATGAAGCATTTGTAATCCAGTTGCTGTCAATCTCTCAGTATGAACCAAATCCTCAACGTCAGGAAGAGCAACGACAGCCCTCGTCTTATGAACGTTCACGGGTCTATTTGGGCGATCGATGCAAACCAAGAACAATGAATCCTCAATTATCTTAATGGACTCCTTGTTGGCTTTGTCCCTTTGCATACGCTGATACGTTTTTGCCCAAGAATCTCTATGCTCTCCAGTAAGATTCCCAAAAGGAATTCCATTCAAGCCACTACACTGAACTGTCACATTATGGAGTTGTCGCAAGATTTCAGCTGGATCCGAAATGTTTCCTTGATCATCAATCACTTGAACCTTGTGAAAGTAGTTCTTGTATGCTACAATAATGTGTCGACTCTGCGGACTAAAGGTAAGAATGTCTTCAGGAACTGCTGGAGCTCTGTTAACACCCATGATTTTATGATACCTAAAATACCAGCCACAATTAGCAAATAAATAATTTTATATACTTTAAAAAATATAAGTCTTGTAAACTAACTGCGACATATCCAAGGGATCCTTTCCCATGAATTCAGGTTTTATGTTGCCTTTATCAATACAATCTTTAAATTGGAGGGCAGCATGTATTAATCGTGCAGTGAAATTAAGCTGTTCTTCCTTAGACTTGATATCAGCAAATGGGAATATTAAACCTGGGCTGGAGTGAACTATCACAGGATACCTGTACCCAAGGTAAGCTGCTGAAAGCCACCAATCTGCCAACTAAAAGTACAAAATGATTTATTGTTTACGTATTTTATCACTCTACCTATAAAATATGCCCTATAAACAATTAAATTTAATATAATTAATAGTTTACCCAGCTATCCTTTTGTGTAGCACGATTTTCCAACAAAGTTTGCAATTTTGGACCTAGATTAGCGCTGGTTCCAAACTCCTTCACTAAATTGGTAGTTTTGGAAAACTCGTCCTCTGTTAGTAGTGGCTTCACAGTCCTTGATATCAAATTATCACAAGATTGAAGATCACATTGAAATTTATTAATGCTTGAAATTGTGTACTGACCTGAGATATTTCGATAATGTATCATTTAACGGAGGAACAGGTAATTTTGGTAAAGACTGCGAAGCACCAACAGGCACGGCGGCTGCAGGTGAAGTTGCTGTTGAGAAACTTTCACGTAATTGATAATTGGTTACCGCATATGGCCTGTGGAACATCTTTGTTGCAGCAGATTCAAGGCCTCCTCCACCCGTAGCCGGAGAACCCTGAAAACTGCGGCGAAAATTCCGCAACCCTAGGGCTAACACGTTTCGCTGAGTGCACTGCATCGTAGTAAGAGATGGTACAATTTCCCGTTGCACCTGTTCCCAGTTATCCCCGGAGTAAGTTGGTTGAGATAAAACCTTTAAAAGTATACATTGTGCGATTATAATTACCTATATCAAAACTAAAGGCATTTGGCATAAATATTAATTGATATGATAACCAAACCAGTACCCCCATGTTTACTAGTTCCGTTTCATCTAAACAGACTTCATCGTCGCCAATGCTGGCAAATATACTATATTGACGATAGATAGTGTCTGTCTTTCTAAACAGTTTCCCGTTTACTTAAATGTGCAGAAAACCAGACGTGATGATGAAACCATCATATCTTACAACCCAGTCATACTATTTTAATTCATAACCGTTTAGCAGACATGCTTAGTAATAATTTCCACTCAAAAACCAAATGTTCAGCGCAGAAATGTTTTGCACACAGTTTGCTGCAGTAGTAAGAAGTGCTGTGAGTGAATGAGCGCAGCGTAAAAAACAAGCACAAATGTACATAGGTAGTAGGTAGGGTTATCTGTCATTATTCTTGGGAGGGATTGGATGGGAGTGTCACGACGAACATTCCCACGAATGCATTTATTAGACAGAGAGGAGAGCGTAGGTGATCGAGTTATTCGCGTATTGGTACTGGGAGAGGAGCAAACGAAGAAGCTTGAAAGCTTGTCATTGTCATATCATACATATCTAAAATTAAACTTTTTGGTCATCACAATGTGTTATACTTATACCTAATATATGTTCATATGATATGTCATGGGCTTATCTGACTGACGTGACATTAAAAGAGTTTCATTGAAGAAATATAAACACTGATGTGAGCACGAAGCGAAATGTAATCTTATTGGCTCTGCCTGCCTCCCTTGTGCCTGTGCCTGTGAGTGAACTCTTGGCTAACAACTAACAGGATTACGACAAAATGTGCAATGTTTCACACATGTCTTGCTTGACAGTTGTTGTTCCATGTAATGATGTCGTCGACTAGTATTGTATTGTAACTTGCTTTGCTTACTATTGCTTGTTTAATGACCTAGTCCAAGCATTCCACATATATGTAGTTAAATCCGCACGTTAATTACACGTATCGAACATTTTTGAACTTTACGAGTACAATCTCTGCATTAGTCTACATTCTACATACAGCACAGTACACCATGGATCTCTGACTGAACTATTAAACTAGCTAAAATGTTTTGTAAAAATAATCCAACTCCAGTCCACAATTGAAGGCATTGCATTCATCAAACTAAATGACATTTTCCCCCTGCATCTCTGTCATCTGTCAGTCAGTATACCATACCAATTAATTAACAAATGATGGATCGAACCCTTAAATTCTAACTCACAATATATCCAAAAACGTGGCGACATCCGATCGCCACATCACGGCCGACATCATCAGCTGTCAATCACTCAGCATTCAATTCTCAACCTAATCAACATCAATTTCCCATATAGGTAGTCGCCATTTCACTCACACCCGCACCCGAACCAATCTATCTACCTGCTTCACCACCTCACATTCACATGCAACCAAACAATAATCACCCGACCCGATCTCACCTGACTGACATCAATCTCTATCAATCATTAAGCTCCAAAATACGAAATCACGCAAACTGACTGACTTGTACTTACTCTCTGCCTGCCTGTCTTGCTTGCCTGTTGTGTTGTGTGCCCCAAGATAATCCCGTTGACACAATAAATCTTGACACGACGACGACGACGACGGTGATGCGATGATGATGATAATGTCGCAATCCACAATACAATTGTAACTTTGCAATTATTATTATTATTAATGTATTGAGCACTTTGAGCAGAGCAGTGTAGTATAATTAGCAGATACAAATCCCGTTTTTGATATCTTCGTTCGGGATCAGCAGGCTCGGGACTTTCTCTTTCTAGGAACTTTGGCCAGCGGAGAAAGTCCACGGGTTTGGCTTTGGCTACCAACCTGAAAAACCTAACCTACTACTACACTTACTCTCCCATCCAGACAGATTGCACAGGGGTATCCGGATACGACGTGGGTGGTTCGAAGAACATGATTTTGTTTATGTATGTCTGTCTACACAGTGGATGGAACAGACTGCACATACAAAATCATATATACTTTATTACTTACCTTGTTCGTTCGTATCATATATTTACTTTTACATAAAAGATTAAGAACAAGCGTCCTGTTTGTTATCATCACATCACTTTCTTCACTGTCAGGTCAGCACTCAATAGCAGCAGCGCAGCGTTAGGGTTATTAGAGGAAAGGTGTATAGAGAGTTTGGATGTCCGACCGAATGTTATAAATCCAAATCCATATACGAAGATTTTTTTCTCTCCAGAAAAAATGTATAAAATCCCATAATTCATCATATTCATCATATCAGTGTTAGTCTGGACTTTCGAAAGGGGGAGTAATAATTATCCAGGACACACGCCAAGTTTAACAAAGGTAAACTTGATTTGCTGAGATATTAAAAGCTTAATTGTTGACTTGTTGATGGGCTAATGATTTAACTTTAACTGTTTTCGTTTATTCACATGACATACAGACCCTTTTGCTGAGAATCCATAATTGGTAATAAATGAATGTACAAAATTGAAGGAAAAAGTCAGCAGTCAGAGTCAGCAGACAGTAGGGCAGAACAGGAACAGACCGTTACATAAATAGTTATAAACAAGGTATCGGATTCCCGACAAGAAAGAAAGCTACTTGGAGGAAGGAGCAATAGGTGACATGGACTCGATCGAAATGTCAACAGAGCAGCCATCGACATCGACGGCAAGAGAGACAGATAAGGATTCCAGAACGCCTTCTAATATAATGGATTTGCCGGATGAAATACTGGAAAACATATTTGCCAGAGTTTCCCCCTACAATGATTTAGACAGCGTAGGACTTGTTTGTAAACGATGGTATTATGTTTCCAAAAGTAAGAACAGGATTCAATTTATAATTTTCCCGAGTCCAGCGCTAAAGAAAATCCCGTGTGAAATCCCGATACGCGTTTTTAAAATTGATTTTGTTGGTTATTTCATATTTCAGAGGTTATTACTAGTCTCAAAAGTAATTTTGACCAGTCTGTGATTGATGGCAATTTACAATGTGAAGTAGTTTCTGCGCCATTGGTACCACCAGGCCAGCGAGTTGTCCAAGGATCGTGGATCACGGAGAGATTTGGTCACATGTGCTGCTATTATGGTAATAATGCACCGCAAATTAACTAGACAATAAACAGCACTAACAAAACACTAGTAGTCACGGTTTGACTTCAACAATTAAATTGATGATTTCTGTTATTCATTTTAGATAAGGCTATCTATGTCGTGGGGGGTAAGTGTTTTATAAACTTTGCATAATGATATTATGTATCCTGAAATGATTTGGCACAAGTGTGTAAGTAAGTAATTTTAAAATTCTCCGTGTCTTTGTTTAGGTACCACTAATACACCTACTACGTTTAATGACATGTGGAAATTTGACTTAAGCCGTAGGACTTGGTCGAGGTGCCTTGCGGCTGGTCAGTATCCAACACCGAAAGCATTAGCTTCGATTGTTCAGTACAAAGACAATCTGGTACTTTTTGGTGGCTGGGCACATCCTCCACCGTATCCATTAATGCAGGTATGACGAATATAAGATTCAAGAGATTGTCTCAAAAAAAAATTTGACACAAGTAGTGGCAGGCGGCATTAAACTAACTTTTGTATTGACCATTATTCCAGCCTTGGCGGATTTTCGACGAACTCCATATTTATAATTTCAAAACTAATAAATGGACGTGTATTGTGACGAATAACTCGCCACACCCGAGTGCTGGCCATTCTGCATCAGTTCATGGTGACAAAATGGTAATATTTGGTGGACGGACCTTTGACAAGCAGGAACAATCATTTCCCATGTACGTTAAAGTTACTGTGCAGATCTTTTCATCTTAATGCCTTTCAGCTTATTGAATAATGATGTGGTACAAACCTGTTATTTCAGTTCAAATAAAACTTGGGTATTTGATTTCGTAACGTGGGAATGGTACCCAATAACCACGAGTGGTGGCCCTGCCTCACGATATGGCCAGACCCAGATAAGTTTAGATGAGAATCGGCTGTTGGTTATTGGTGGATGTGGTGGACCAAATCAGATATTCTCCGATGTTTGGTTACTCAGCTTCATAGAGAAAAGTCCTGGCACTTTTACCGGAACATGGACGAAAATAAGTGTTGCTAGTGATGAAGGGAGTGTTCCGAATGACTTCCATTATTCTGGATGCAAGGTACATATGACTGTTCTATAGATTCCTTGATTGTAAACTATCACAATTGTTCGTCTTAATCAGTGTGTCATTCAGCTGTATTTGATGCGAATTTACTAATGCATGTAGGTTGGATCAAACGTATGCTTCTTCGAACGGTCATCACCTATCTCGCCATTTTTAGCTTTTCTACATTTCGAATCTCTAGCAAACGTTCCACCTGAACAAAATGAGTTAACATTTGAAGCATCTAGGTCACGTTCCTACTTTCACTCAAGATGCACTTCAGGTCTAAGGAGACAAAGTTACACTACTATGCCCCTATATAGTATGGATATTTCCAAGGTGTGTGCCATTCGGAATGCTGCAGATTGTGAATGTTTAATATTTAATAACAATTAAGATCTAGTGATCAGCAGACGTTTTAAATTTTTAATTACAGGTAGTTACGGATCACACTGTGACATGGGCCAAGGAGCCACAACCACTCAAATTTTCCAGACCAAATGAGAGGCTTCTATATACAATGGCAACTGGGAGGGCAGAAATTATTCTTTTTGGAGGATTTTTCAAACAACCAAATCGCAAACAATGTCAAGTTTCTAACGATGTATTTATTTTAAAGACAGTTCATCGATCATACTGATATTACCTACATGTTTAATATAGTTATCTAATTTAGGCATGATTACAATTTTAAATACTGATTAAATGAGGAATGAAGCCAAAATCGCAACGTAAATCTACATCTTGGAACTATAATTTTATTACAACTAAATTTCTTAATAGCCTAGGGAGCTTTATGTTAATTTAAACAAAAGTATTA
>JAANSN010002216.1:0-25717 GCA_036850665.1 Dicranocentrus wangi | reverse complement strand
CTCAATCGTCAAGGTCTCCATATCGGAATGAGATGCCTGTGGGATCCTCTCCGGGACTCTTACGTTTCCCACACGTACAAAAATCCGTCCATATATTGTAACTGTTGCGTTTACGGGATCTACTTTGAATGATTTCCCAGTCCCATCATCATCATCAATCATCATCCTTCTCAAAAATCACATCATATTTTGCAATAATTAAAAAAACTTTTGTTTTATAAAGAAGTATCTGAAAAAGGTTGTCGAGCTCAATAAATTGCCAAAAAAATACCTGCCACTTGCATATGATATGATATGAAGCAATTAACATATTTTATGAACGAACAAAGCTCAACAAGAACACCTACACCTTGATTGAGCTTTTGCACATGATGGGGCAGTCTAGGACGATATACTTGAGGCCGGGATGTTCATATGATATAATTAATCATCATCATCCTCCTCTCCTCCTTTGTCGCTGCTCACTTCCTCGTTCATCAATACATAGGTATGCATCGTATCATAATCAGATCAGGTGTTCCAGTTCCAGTAACACAGTCTTCTTGAGTCTTTCTTTGTGTGTGGAACAGGGTGCAGCATTCCATTTATTTTTCCAGTAATTTTTCCACTCCAGTTTAATTGCAGCTTCTTTTCGTACAACTCGAATACTATAAATTGAAATCCAAGGTTGAAACGAGTAACGAACGTTATATAGTCTCGTTAAAGTACAATTAAATTGGTGCGTTACAGTAGTATTCCAATATCAGGATTATTAGTAGGACAAAAAGGGAGTCGATCTCAAATTTCAAGCCACAGCAGCGAGCCTTAAGGTTATTTATTATACAAAACAGTTAATTTACATCCCAATTCGTTGATCTGGCGGATACACGCTGAGATAATTTGGTAAGTCATAAGTGTTGACACTGTGCACTGTTTAAAATATAATGCCTCAGTGATCAGTTCTGACATTTCTGACTTTCGTTGTCGTATCTTTTATCTTTCCAGGGAGGGAGTGCTGCAACGTATAATTTTACTGGATTATTGGCCAGAGCAGGGAACCTTACGTAAAAATCTCTGCCGTCCACCGTCGACAAAATCGATAACAATTACGATGGTTTGTTTACCATGTATTGTGATTCCTTTTTTCCTATTCATATGGCATAAATTCCTGCAGCCAATCGTCCTGAGGTTCTGGAACCCGTGGGGCAAGGTTGAAGAAAAGCCCGGAGAGGGAGAAGGAGGGGAAGCAACGTCGGGCGATAATCTGGAAACTTCAAAAGTGCCAGTGACAGCAAATGGTACAGATGCGCATTCCAAGAAAACGGATTGAGTGGTGGGATGTGGCTTTATGTTTTAAGAATTCGCATCCGCACTAGTCAAGTTGCATGCTGGATAAGTTTCATACTCACAATAAAATAGTAATAGTGCTACATCCCCTGGGAAAATGTTAACCTAGACAATTGTTGAATGATGGCACGCCACAGAAATATGATATATGAAAACCCAATATTACTATAATTATGATCATTATCGAATATGGACCTACCTACTAGTGTAAATAAGTAATCAAATAAATTGTAAGTTTGCCGACATAAATAAAATATTCTGTGAAAACAATGAATATACGTTTACTGCATACTTCATGTATTAAAATAACTTCGTGTGGTGAACACGATTACAACGTAAGTTACAAGGACCTTTACGCGACAAATAAGTGTCATAAAATATTGTTATATAGCTTATAGTCATTATTAACAGAAGATGATAGATAAATAACTTTAAGATAAGTCTTCGTACCTAGTACCTGATTTAACAAATCGTAACAAAACAATATTTTCTGTTCAAGAGAACGTAAAACTAAAGAAACATCCTGATTAACCTAATGATACCACCAGCAAAACGCAAATCTTTTCATGATGCAATTCATCCGATCCAACAACAATAATTTAAGACACATTTTTTAGCTCAATCTCAAATATCAAAGTGGCATTTGGTGGAATATCCGGAGGTGCGCCTCGCTTGCCGTATCTGCAAATATTTGTAATAATTCAAGTTTATCAATACAATTCACTGTACTTGCTTTTTATGGTTTATTTTTATTGCTAAACGATCTAAACCTAGATATTCTATATATACTGAATAGTTTGAAACACTTACGCAAGTTGAGGTGGAATAACTAAGCGCCTTTTCCCTCCAACTTTCATTCCTTCAACTCCAATGTCCCACCCTTTGATCACTTCTCCTTTGCCTAACCTGAATTTAAACCCTGGTCCATTCTGGGTTGCATCGAATTGCTTATTATTGCTTTTCAAACGTCCAAGGTAGTAAACTGTTGACTACATAGAAAATACATCAATTAAAATGCTAGTTAAAAACATTATTGTACATACGTATCCAAAAATTGAATTAAATTAATTACCATTTTGCCATGTTTTGCTACTTGCCCAGTTCCATCTTTTATATCAGTTACTAAAATGCCACCCTTGTTAAAACTCTTCATAGGTGTGTGTCCCGCATTTGAAGTTGCTTTGATTTTTAAGTGTTTATTTTCAGGCGTTTTTGGGGTAGCTACTGCTGATTCATTTTTCTTTTCATTTTTTGAAGCAGATGATTGTTTCCCCTTCTCCTTTTGGTTCTGTGGAGTTGATCCTAACGATTTTGCCCCCTCTGATTTCTTTTGAACATTTTTATTGTCGGGTTTTACCACTTGTTTGTTAGACTGACCTAGATCATCTTCAGATTCATCACTATCATCGTCTTCGTCGTCGTCGTCGTCATCATCATTATCAATAACTTCTAAATCATCCGAGTCATCATCATCTTCCTCGTCATTGTCAGCAACTTTACCCCCCGTTATAGGATCATACTTTCCTTTAACCTTTAACTGCTTAAATTCATTCATTTCATCTTCATCCATTGAAGAATCATCATCATCCTCCTCATCATCATCGTCCTCCTCATCCTCATCCTCTTCCTCCCCCAGCAATGAGTTCTTTCCGTTAAAAAGTTTCTTGTTAAGAGTACTGTGTACATTAGATGTATCATCATCATCATCATCGCTGGATTCCATTTCCATTTCCCCATACGGCTCTGTTTCTTTAATTGAAACTCTTTTCTTTTGCTTGTCTTCAGATTTTGGTTCTGTTACCAGAATTGATTTTTGCTGCCCTTTGAATGGTACAGCGGAGTTGGGTGAGCCGCCATTTGGTAAAGTAAAACCTGTTAAATGAACCTTCGATGAGCCTCCCTTAATCCTAAATCCAACTGTTTCGCCGGACTCCGATACGTACGTTAAGTGGAACTTGGAAAACTCCATGCTTGGGTGACAGTGTACACAATAAATATTCATTCTGGTCTTGTTGTTGAAGGAGGAGCTGAATGTTCTTGTCTAAAAAAAAATTAACAGAAATTAATAAAATTATGAAAGTTTATAAGTAAAAGTAATAAAAGTATTATTTGACAATCGACGTCTTTCGGTCTATCATGCTATCATGCACCGTACCGTCATATCTGCCAGCGTCATCCAATGCCTCAACAGCAGCTCCAGAAATGCAAAATGATTCCTGGACTTGCTGCTTGAATTTCTTGCCCACATTAACTGTTAATCCTAAAATTGAAATAACAATATTTTGACAGTTAATTTGACATTGACATTACTATTACATACCAAGTATATTTTTACATTTGCATATACGTCACGTTGTAATTTTAAAGTTGTAACATAATGTTTGCCTGCATCATACCCCAAAATTTAGACATAGTGACGGTCAACTATGCTCGTCCACCGATTGCCAAATAACCACTGATTGTAAAGGATGCAACCACGTTTTCAAAATGTAACCTATCAAAAAACAACCAAAATTCAGTACAACTTCAATAAAACCAGCTCAATGTCATTCTGCATAATATATTCCATCCAGCAAAAATGTCAACTTGTTACCTTCCACCCGCGACCGCGACCCGCGTCCACTCAGACACAACTGACAATTATCGAAAATTTAAATATTATTTTTACGGTGTTTGTGTGCGTTTGATTTTAATTGTGAACACTGTCACCACCGATAACCTATGCATAATATTGTCACCTTATAAAATAGCAACGTCGTCACAAAATCTACTGACAACTTTGATTTTTATTATTCATTAGTAGTAAATTAATGGACTGTCAAACATTGCACTACTTACTTAAATAACTACCCAAAAAAATGTGCTTTTATAGATAACAGGTTTTTTTTTTGGGGAATTGGATCAGGAACAATAACACAACACAATGCATGCTATGCTATGCATTATATCTTTTCACGTTTTATATTTTCAAGCATCGGACACTCCAGCCGCATAAAACACAAGTTTTTAGTTTTTACCTCCAAACGTGCTTTGGTTTTACCTCTTTTTATGACAGCCTCAATGATGTGCACCAAGTATAAACCTCAAGAGATCGCTGCTCGCTTCCTTTCTGTCTTTTTGGCTTCTTTTCGGCAGCTCGGACGGAAGACCATGCACCACAGGTAAGTACTTTACAACAATGTAATAATATTCGGATTGGGACTTACGGAAGGATATTTGATCCTTGATCCTACCTAACGTATCCTATATATGAACTCTCAGAGATTCAACAATTTTTGGTTGTAGTAGGCAACTTTCAAACTTTATAATCGTTGGCATGAATTGGGCTACTCTGCTTGAGTGTGTTGAGTGTGGGTCTCATCAAGGCCCACTGTTAGCGACAACATGAGAATGAGGAGAGAGAGGATAATATACATATTATTGAGGTGACAGTTTAGGGAATTTTCTGTTAACCACACCACATGTTTACTTAAATACAGAGGGGGTATCAATCAGGATAGGATTCTGTGGTCGATCATCGTCCCTACGTTCAAACTTTTTAATTCAATTCAACTCAATTAAAGGGTCTCAGCCTCCACCTAAAGAACCAATTAGCGACTGGCAACTGCCTTGTCATATTTACAGTCTAAAGTCTAAAGTAGAGTAACGTTTCGGCGTTATGTTAGACTAGCTTATACAGCCAGTCACGGTGACATGAATGTTGCGCATAATACTTATGTAACCTAATTCTAAAGAAAGATAAATGTGTTTGATGTTTGATTGATTACAATGTATCATCACTATTCATCGCAAGACGTATGTATAAGTAGCCTTCGGGTTTAGAAGGGGCTGCAGTGTATGAGATGAGCGGTCTATGATTCGTTCGTTTTTATTAGCTGTTGCATGGATTGAAAGAAAATGAAAATGTCAGCTATAAAAAGAAAAGGAAAATCATCATCAGTATCATCATGCTTGTTCGCGTTCTGTGTTTTGTACACATATCCTAGATAATCCTAATCCTATCCTGCCTTATGGAACATGTGGGATTAGCACATTTTAACTAGATTCCGTATCGTTCAAAAGTTCACACTTCATTAGCGCGTTCATGTTACTAAAATTACTTTGTTAGTAATGTCCAATCTTCTTGATAAATGCAAAAACGCACTCTCATTTTAGAATTTATAAAAACTGAAAAACTAGCCATCAACTACTGGTGTAAGTAGCAGCAAATCAGTAAAATTGCCAGATCGCCATTTGTGATTTGGATTATCATCAGTCTTGAGTTATAATACCCCAGAGAGAGTACCGATTTTAAGACCTCGTAGTGAAAAGTTTTAAATCATTTTTCATGAGCTCAGAAGGGGTATCTCGGCTTTCGGCTTTATATAGTTAATTTGACTTAACAGAACTTCCTTAAGCCAATAATAAATTCGTCCATGAACTAGTTACCGTACATGTTTTCCCTTTCTCCTTCTTTCCTGTATCCGATTGTCGAAGTCTCTCATACATATTTTGACATTGAGTGCTTAAATAATACGACGACTTTCCCCTATATTACACAGGTTTCCATCCATTTTATACAAGAACCTCAACCACAAGTTGTTGCGGAGTCACTTTTATAAAACTATTACTGCATAACTAGTATATTTTTTAGTCAGGAGGGCTAGAAAATGTGAAGCTAGCCTCGAAAAATGTCAGCAATAAATCAATGTACGGGATAACCGAAGAATGAGTTATGCATTATGGAAATACGCTATTCAAGTCATTTATTTATAGTACACGCTTCTCCACTACACCAGCCTTGTATCGTTTTGCTTTACAAAACGTGTTCTTTATTGAATGAGGACAGCAGGATGTGGGACGTGAAAGGAAGTGGAGAAGGGTGAAGGGAAAGTGAATAGAAAGCTAGACATCCCGGGATACAGGCTATGAAGGCTAAATCAAGTCTCGGATCCAGGCCACTACCAGTACGGCAGTACGTCTACATACAACCTTCAGAAAGTGTATAAACAAACTGCCTCTACAATTAAATGCCCATTTGAGGTCCATCATCGTTTTCTGCAAAGAGTTGTGACAGTATGAAGAAAAAATATTCTTGCGCTTAATAATAATGTATAGTAATACACTTGTATCTCGGTTTGGCGAGAGACGAGGTCATGCTGAAAATTGTAATTCACTCACCATCTGCGTCGTGGTGGCCATATTCATTCAGAATAGATGAGTTGTGCATTATGTATGCATATATGCATAAAGTAGATTTTATTAAGTCGTAAACAAATATGCAGCTAGTGCTCTGGTACGAACGTATAGAGAGCTTCATCAGTTTTCTGCATGTAGGGAATGTCCCACACACTCAGCTTTCCCTAGTCTGGAGTCTTCATCTCCAGCGTGGATAAAAATATCAGTGCTTTATGTAGCATAACTAATGGGCACATCATCATGAAGTGGCTTTTAAATTACAAACACCACCAACAAAATTATATCACCTATAAGTATAAAATCCTTCTTATGAAAACCAGCATCCCTCCAATATGCTTTGTCAGCAGCATCTCAAGACCCTCATAAATCAAATGACTGGAGAAATTAATGAAATGTGACGGAACATGAAAATAAGTGTCCATATGTAATTTAATACGGTACAGGACAAGAGCAAGTATACCGTTTTACACGTTATGTACTTCAATTTCCCTTTCAAAGGAGACATCACGAGTGGGGGACAAACGGAGTGCAAATGTAGCTAGCTATGTGCTACTACGCGCTTACAGTCACGCTTCGTGAGAAATGACAAGAAAAAAAGGTTCCTTCTAGGGAATCTTGAGAATCAAAGCGCGTTGCATTTTTTATGTTAACAGGCACCCGTGGTAAGAGCTATCAAATGCATGTAAGCGTCAACTAAGGAAGTCGACTCTGTTTTCTATCGCAGGAAAACAAGAAACTACTCCTTAGCTTGATAATGATAAATTTCAAATGTCAATTTCTCCGTAAGACATTTCTAGGTATTTAGCATGTTATTATAACGAGCATCATTGCATAACTATTTCTTGCAAGAAATGCGAAATGCGTCTCTAGCAAAATGCTTCTTTTCCATGAAGCCATATATTATGTTTACAAAAACATAATAATATGAAGCTCGGAAAAGGGAAATCGAGAAAGGGAGGGGGAGTGGGGTCTCATGTCTCGCAGTCAGTTCAAGTGAGCCTGTCAGATGTCGAGACGACTTGGGTTAATAACTTTTGACAGTTTAAGCAAAATCTCAAGTTTTAAGAAGTTAATTATTCGAGGAAATCAAAAATTCATATTTTCTTTATTAATATCAAGAGACACAACTTTCTCCGTATTGTGATACCCCATTGTATAATACACACTTCTCTGGCTAAAGTTTCAGTTGGAGTTGAAACCCATTCTTGACAAGTTCGCTGGAGGCTTTCTCCACATGTTCAGTCTTCACAAGGAAGTAATCCGTGTTGTACGTTCCCACCGCTAAAACCGAAATTCCAGCTTGTTTCAAAGGTTCCAAGATGCCGTGCAGAATGCCGACCAATTCAAACTCCAACGGGCCTTCCACTTTGTAACACTTCCACCCACTATCCCGCCTCACTCGTTCCAAATCACTTTGGGAAAACACAGCTGTCAATAAATTCTCAGGAATTATTAGCGAGCATTCTTCGTGAGTTATGGTTAAGGAGAAAAATGATATTTTGGATGGGTCCTTTGGTGGAACTTTAAGCTCGCACTCCGGGGGACACTGCACCACAACGAAATCCTCGGGGAGTAAACTCAAAGACTTTCCTTGGACCGCCGCCGCCGCTGCTGCCATGATGTTGGGGTACCTGTCATCATATTATATTCGCACAAAGAACAGGATATAGGCGTATTTGCACACATTCCCGTAGAAAAATAGGTTAAGTTTACTTACAGTTCAGAAATGTGGATTTACAAATGTACCTACTAGGGTCTTACCAGAAAACTTTCCAAAAAGTCTTGTTGATGTTGTGTTGTGGTCTCTTCTCGTGCTTAATGAAACGTTCAATATAAGCGCCTTTCCAGTTTCAAGGTCGTTTGGAATGAGCAGTGGAGGCAGGCTAGCTATATGTGCTCTCTCTAGGTTTATTGGATTCTTTGTCTGCAGAGGAACAAAAACAAGTTTTCATGAAGAGGATTATTCAGCCCCAATTATTCCGGAGAATGAGTTTATAAATAAGTGTACACTTTTAAGAAGACACAACTAAAAAGTTGGGAGCACCACTGCACAGCTCAAACGGATATATATATAATCACGGCAAAAAAGGAAGAAGAGGGAACCTAGAGTTTTGTTATAATATGTAGCTGATGCATAAGTATATATTCGTATTAACCACTACTGGCCGCGAGTTTATAATGGAAAGAGCATGATCATTTCCGCTGATTCACTTTAGTGAACTCTCACACGGAGCTCATTTTAATCCGTGTGTGTTATGTTATGTGATGTAGTAAAGTTTACACTTGTCTCAAAAGACATGACAGGAAACAGAAGTAAGTCCAATTATGCAGATATTGTGAGCATTTAGAGGAAACAAACGGATGACATAAATCAAGCCGAAGGGGCATTACAAATGACTTTTATACCCATTACGGTATATTGCATGCGGAGCAGTATATAGGGGACGAGGAGGAGAGGATTGCTGTAAAAAGGCTTCTTATTCTGAAATGAAGCGTAATATATTCAGAGCACTTTGATGTAACTACTTTTATGCAGCCTATATCCACCCAAAAAAACGAAAAGCTTATGCAGGACAATTTTATGGCCACGGCTAAAGGAAAATTTTCTCTCTGCCCCTGCTTTCCCTCCACACAACTCGATACATAAAAACTTGAATCCAAACAAGGAAGAGAAAAAAATGCACAACATATGGGAGCAGCGGGGAAAGTGCTGTTGCATGTAGCGAAACCATGCCTTAAACACATTCATTATGCATCCAATGAGAAGGGGCAACTGCTAACTTTAAAATATGTTCCAATGCTTAAATACCACAGTGTTTGATATCAGCCTCCTTGGGGATGATGCCCAGCCAGGCTATAAGTACTACAATGAAATGTCGGCGGGGAAAGCGTGTGTCTGGTCCGGAGATGTATGGAGAATTGGAGTGAGAACGGGGTTTTCGTGAGGGGAGCAGATGCGAAGAGTTGGTTTTTGTGTGCGGGTGTAATAATACTTGGGATGATTACGTGAAATGCGGCGTCACGAATGAAATGACCTCTAATTCTAATTTCCTTTTTTCATTTTCTCCAATTTCTCGATCCGATTGCGCGCTCATTGTTTTCATAATTTGTTCGCAAGCACAAACACACTCATCATTATATCCTCAGGGTGGCACTAATGTGCTTTTATCGCCGACAATTTCGGTAATAATGATATAGAGAGGGACTGGCAGAATGGAGATTGCTCACAAAAAAGCTATTTTTAGGCATTCGCAAAAACATCCCAAACTTATTAAAAGTTAGGTAATCATCTTTTCACCAAACTATGTAAACTACCTCGCAAGGATCCGCTTGAAATCATTTAGGCATTGTTGTGATGCCCTAAAAACACTTACTTTTTCTCGATACCACCACCACTACAACCAGCAGCCGCCCTCATGCATTCACTCACTCAGTGAAAAAAATATCACAAAGGGAACAGAATCGCATAACATTATTATGACCACTCTTCTTCATTCCCGTTTTCACATAAAAGTGGAGAAAAACATTTGAAGATGAAGCTCGGAGAGTAGTTTCAATCTTGGTCGGCCCGTTTTTATTCCTTTTTCAACGAACTGCCTTGCTTTGGTGGAGCTACTTTAAAAATACGATCATGGCAGCTGAAAATTGTGCTCTGTTTTGTATAGAGTGCACAGAAGATAGGGAAACCTTTGGAAAAATTCTAAATAATATTCGAGCCAGTGTGCACATGTTCATATGAAGAAAATGCGATATTGCATGAAAAGACTATGACTGAGTAATAAAAGCTTGTTATTCATGTAGCCACAAAAAAGGAAAGCGATGGCCCATTAGTCTGGCTCCCTTTTCTTGGCTCATCTCATACCATCATATTATTATCTTAAAGGATGATCACCATACACCCGCATACCCTCCTCCATGAATGAGGAGAGCCAAGAAAAGCAGTAAAAACAGTACAAGTATGTACATAAAGGAGAATCCGCCGCGTGGAGTATGTAATCTTCCTGGCTGCACGCACCCGGCCACACACACCAAAATATCTGTTGTAAACAACACACACAAGTTTTTGTCTTGTACCGAGAATCTCCAGAAATTTTCCAGCTAAACCAAAAGGAGTAATAATAATACCTGTTTTATCTTTTACCGGGCATATCCTTTGAAAAGAAAACTTTGCTCATTCCACCCTCTCTCTCTTCTCTCTCTCTCCTTTTATACATCAAGGTAAGAACATGTGTGCGTATCATTTACAAAGGAGATGAGTAATTGGTGTGTTATGGTCGGCGACAACGGGGTAAAAGCTTTTGATTCAAAAACGGATTTTTTCATCTCCCTCATAAATAAAAGGGGTACACGTGTTGGAATGAGCATGGGAAAACACAAGGAACGACAGTTTTCTTAAGAGTTTCTCGTCTTTGAAAAGTAGCATACACTTTCTGGTCGACAAGCAGTTTAAAGTTTTTTTTTCTTCTGGTTCCAAGTTCCAGCTCCACCCTTTGCATCACTTTGAAAGATGGGAGCATTAGGAAAACCACGAATATATAAAGCATTTTACGCACGCACGTCTTCCAAAGAGACAGTTTAATGGCTGGAATGTGCGTTTTAAAGTTGTCTTGTGATCTATGTCTTTGATGTAATGCGGCATTTAATGTAAATACACAAGTCGTTTTCCACCCTCCATCTAGTAATATCTCATTTTTGATCAAAGAGCAGCCACTCCAGAGAGAGATAAGTAACATTGAGTATGCTGAAATGGGGAACTTTGTTAAAATGTTTGCCAATGCCAAATATGTTGCTGAAGCGAAACATTGACTGTTGCACAATACCCTCTGCTGCTGGAGTTTCCCTTTGGACTATGTCGTTCTCCTCGATTTTTCCCCCAGCTCTCCGGCAATTACATTTTGTTGATATGATATGACACGAATATATCTCAATTCTGAGAAGCCAAATGTCAACGGTAAGTTTGCCAACTAGATTAAGTTGCCCTTGCTGCCTTGCACGAATAGCACGAACTATACAAGATCCTCTGGCTTCCTCCAGTTTTTCGTAACTTTTTAGTTATTTTAGTTATCAAATTCAATCTTGCGTTGGAGCACATTTTTTGTCTGTTATAATTTCTAAAGGAAATAAATCTCGGGGGAAGGCTCTGAAGTCAGGAAACTGCTAGCAAGTCACGAACCAACAGTTTTCATTTTTCTCCTATGTAAGCTACTATACAAACTGCTCAGAGCATAACATTAGTAGACACCCGAGACACGGTGTTTACCTTCTGTTGCAAAAACACGCTGAAATGTGTTTGTGTAACACTACCAGTGGCACATATGCATGGAGAGCGATTTGCATTCCAAATATCTAAATGATATTAGCCAACAGAGGAGGAAGCGTGGTCCCCATACACACATGGAAGTAATGAAACGACATAAAAAGTGGCTGTTGTAGGGAGTCTGGAGGGGTATGGGTATACATGGCCCGTGTTCCCTCTGCCTCAAATCATTCATCAGTATTCAATGAATCTCCCTGAAGAAAAGTTAGCGGAGTGAGGTAATTTTTTTTGTAGGAAAAAAACCCAAGCCAAGTAACATTTGTTGAATCTGCGATAAAGACACAGCAAATGTTTTCATGAATGGGCTTCATTAGCACAAAAGATTTCCTTTGTTGGATGGAGGCGTATATACACATGTACATAGGTATTTTGGGGGGGTTGAGGGAAAAAGTGTCGGTATGCTAGCCACATGGAGGCACACACGACGAGACGACGACGATGATGATGATTGTTGTCAGCTGTAGTAGCTCTAGCAAGCCTACTTCTCATTAGATTAGCTTGAGTGGAGAGAAGAAGAAGGAAGAGGATCACCAAGATAGCACATATTTCCCCTTTGGAAAAATTAATGACTAAAGTCAACCTCACATTTGAGTTAAGTATTATTAATATAGTTGCTCCTGATGTAAGTCTCATATACGTCATGTAAAATTGGTTCAGATAGGCGACCACATGTTCCAAATTGTACATTGTCCTCGTAATAAGTAGTTGTAAGCGCAGGACTCGGGACTCTGGAATCTTGCTGGTTTTTGGTGTGTTCGTTCCGAGGAGGAACAGGAACTAATGTTATTACTTGTTCCAGTTTTTTGGGCAATATGTCTACTAGACTTTGGCTAGAGGCTAGTTTACTTACTCGTCGAGAGTGACTCTCTCGGAGAAAAAGTTTTTTTTCGTCCTGCTGCTGATCTGGCTTAAGTAGTTTTCATAAAATTAATAATTCCCGTCTGAGTTTGTTGGAAAAGTGGCACTAATGACCGAATTCCCAGTGCGCCTCCGTGTATACTCTGCTCATCATCTTTTTTCCTTCTCATGTTTAAATGATATTGGCTTCCTCCTCCACATACACCACGACTGCCACCACCACACACCACCGCAGCATCGGTAGGAAGATGGGTATGTAAGTGGGGAAAGAATTATAGAGAGATAATCAGGCGACTTAAAGTTTTAGCCAGACTGCAATACAAGGTGATCGTTTTGGTCAGAAGAATCTGCTTCCACTCGACTCTGGGCCTGAATCCCGTTCCCCTTGGATAGCTCCGGGGCTCCAGTTCCGTGCAGAATGTGAACGAGGTAAGTTGAGCGGAGGGAAAGGGTATCATGATCATGATCATCATCATCATAAGTATTTAAAGCCATTCCCAAAAGTTTTTCACAGCTGCCATCATGATCATCCCAGGACTCATGCTTTCAAGGGATATATATAGGCACTTATTTTCCCGCACGGAGAAAAAGACACGAACCAAGATGTACACTGGGATGGGAACATTATATGATTGCTACAAGTTTTTATTCGGCCCCTAATTTCCCGTGTTTTATTCCACTTTGAGGTGTTTTCAAAAAAGAAAAAGAAGAAACCAGTGAATCAGCTTGGAAAAAGATGGTGCATAATAAGAAAAGAGGATGATGGTGCTTCCCGTTTCTGGCGTAGCAGAAAGTAGGGAATGTCGAATCCGAATTCTCGGATTTTTGCAATACGAATACAACTCTAGCCTTTCCCCGTTTCTGTTCATCTCATTGGAATGATTACACAAGCCACTTTTCTCTCTGGAATGAGGATGTGGCATAATGTGCACACTCGGAATTTCGGAATTTTTGCTTGTTGGCAAAAGGGATTTGAGCGAGGAGACCGCGTGGATATGGCTATGATGATGACTATGATCACGACGAGAGAGGAGGATGATGGGATTCCGCAAATTTGTTTAGTTCGTCGTTTAATCTGCATTTACTTCTCTTCATTCATTCCTCGGGAAATACACAAGTTTTTACAAAAGGAATTCCTCCAAAATCCTAAGTGTGTGGATTCAAGAGGTTACAGCCTTTTCACTAATTTCCCATATTAATTTCACCTTAATGACTCGTCCAATACCAACTAACACATAGTTTCGGCGTTGAGAGGAAAGTGGTTGCGTCTCTGCCCGCACACTCGTCGTGGAATGTATATCTAACCAATCTCTATACCCATTTGGCTTTATAGCTCTCATCCTGTGGCTCCCTTTTAATACCTTCTCACTCTATGCATATTTATTGGGCATATTTTCAAAACTCAATATCCTTATTTGCATACCCGGCTACGTGACACTCGGGATATGTAATTGTATATACATTGAGTGAGAATGTAAAAGTAGTCGAGTTCGAATTTTCAATAGAAAATCCGAGAGTGGATTGATTATAATGTTTTCGGTGGGGAGGGTGGGTGCCGTGTTACAATGGCTTTACGGCTTTAATACCGTTCCCTTTCCTCCTTTATCCCCGACGACGACGACGACGACGACTCTAGCGAAAATTTTCTCTGGAAAGGATACCGTTCGTGAGAGTGAGAGAGAAGCTCTTTAGGTATTCAAATCATACCCGTACACAAACAACACACAAACCCATTATTATTTTCTTCTTTTCGCTTGCGAACCCCACAACGCTCCTCTCTATTGATCCCGGATGTATTGTTAGCAACTCAAAGAAAGAACAAAATGTTTGGTTATTACGTGTGCTATTATGATGATGATGAGGATGACGATTATTATTAGTATTTTTGGCAAAAGCTTCCATCCATTCACAAGAGGAGTTCTCTAGATTTTCGCGAAGTGAATGCGAGGATATATACATATATGTGAAATGTATTTGGAGTTCGGTTAGGAGAATGAGGCCACCACCGCTACACCACCCACAATAAAATAGTCTCGGAGTAAATACAAAAACAAAGGGAAAAGCAGTTAGCGCCAGTTCACATCTCATATTTTTCCAGATTGACTGTTGCAGCGAGCAGAAGCTATATGCTTTCGCCAAATGGGGGATTTTACTTTTTAGCAAAAAAAAAGGGCTTTCGAGTTGGGAAATTTTGTGCATGTGGAATACGAAAGCGGGCTCTGAAAATGGAGGAGACAGACTAATGTTGCTTTTACAACTTTGTTTTATGCCTCAACACTATTACATTGTTGTGATGGGGCTCGGAATGTGGACTGTTTTGACTCAGAATGTGGATCTAGCTTTTCCCATGGACCCGGCTACTACATGTGTGGTCGGTGTTTTTGGAGGAGTGCTGGGGTAGTATGATGAAGATAATAAGATTGCGTTTGGCAAACGTGAACAGGGTTGATGTTGATATTATGATGATATAATAAGTCGCTTTAACTTCACAGAGTGACGCCACCAATACACCGCCAAAGAGATGAGGAGAGCCAGGTACAGCAGGTATATAATACCGCGAGTCGCCCATGTCAGGAGGCTGTTGCTAATAATAATAAATACGTAACTACTCTTGCCTTGTGTAACAAAGAAGAAAAGTGAGTTTCCTACTGTAAGTAAGTTAGTAAAGTATGGATCCAGATTCAGGGGTCCCTTGGGACTCATTTGTATCTCTCCACCATCATCATCATCGTCGTCCGGATCGTGTACAAAAGTACGGACAGAGTGAACCAAGGGTAATATCATCATTGCCCTTTCTGCATGTATGGCAGGGTAGCTCTCTCTCTCTCTCTCTTTCAGTTTCAGGTCTTGTGGAAAAAAGGAACGACCGATCCTTGTTTCCATTTTAGCTTTCATATTATTATTAGCAAGCAAGGAATCCCTTTTGTCTCTCTCGAGGCTTTTTCTTCCTAGCCCATTCGAAAACATTGCAAAGTTAAATACATGCCTATCGTATACTACTATGTGGAAGCACACATTTATACTCGGCATGGCACACTGACTCCGAGCGACTCACTTATCTCGTCGATTGTTATTATTATTGGAGATTTTGTATTTTCTTCAGAGTCTCTCATTCAAGGAAGACGATTTAGTCGAGGCTAGCTAGCCGTAATGCTCAAAAGGGACCACCACCCCTGCCTGCCCCCTAAAGGAGGCAGTGAAGGGAGGGCTGATTCCCAAAGTAAAGTTTTGCTCACTCTTGCAAAATAATCAGCTCTGACAAGAGTGAGTGAAAAGAAAGCTGAAGTAATAATATGACACAACTCTCCTATCACAATTCGTTAGTGGAACAGGAAACTGGTGATGAATGGAATATGGACATATTGGGGTTGGAGACGAGGAGAGGAGTGAGTATACATACGCACACCCAAATAACACATCTCTCTCTCTCTCTCACGTGTCAGTCCTTTGAAAAAAATTGATTTTGACTGGGAGATCCCTAATTATCCCGTTTTCTGCCGTATGGCCACATTCAGATGTCATGTTAGCGGATCATTCCTCGAAAAGGAAAAGTCCAAGTGGCAATATCCTCTGCTCTGTCGACAGGAACAGACGGAATGCGGGCACAATAAACATTATATGCACATACAAAATACAGGGAGGAAGGTGGGAGGAACTACACACATTCGGGCAAAACCAGTAAAACCCAAAGAGGAACATGACCGTCATTGGCCCATTATAGCTGATTCAATAAGAGATTATGCACAATAAATTACACATTTACGGCTTTCCGTGTGTACTTTTATTTCCCCAAAACTATCCCTTTCCCCTCTCTCCTCCTCTTATCATCAATTGATTTTACTTTCTTACTTTCACTTTACTTTTTATGTGCTTTCAATGAAACGGGAGAGACACATGGATGGTTGAAGGGAAGCATAGGGATAGCCTATCAAGCGAGATAGAGACTTAAGGCTGCCTTATTTTGCTCACAGTGGTAGTATAAGTCAGTTTCAGCATTCACCCTCAGTTTTTCTCATGGTACATGAAACGACTTAAGTACCTGGTATAACGATCCCCTTGCACTGCATCATTCATGAGATGGTGTCCTTGTGTAAAAAGAAATACAGCTTTTTCCAAACTCACGCAACCCGTCCGCCCAAGAGAAAAAACAAAAGGATGCCGACTCAAACTCTCCGGTATCACTCAACTCCTCTCTCTCACATCCACAGTCTTCACTATCCACCTACTAAAATTGTGAGTAAAGCAAAGAAAAGCTCAAGTATTTTTTTTGTAACTATAAGCTTTTGCATCAGGATAATAACATGGACAAGACTTAAACTAGGTTTACTTTTGGAATGCCGAGCTATGCTATATGTACAAGGAAAGCTGGATAGATACATTACTGACCAGAGAGAGAAGAGAAAAGCAACAGGAAGGAGGGATGAGAGTGGGAAAAAATAAGCAGGCTCTTTAAGTTTTATGCACACTTTATGGAGTTTGGCTGATGGCTCGCAGATAACTTGCACTTCTTTATTTTCCCGAATGTCTGCTGCTGTGCCTTTCTCCTCGTGTTTTTGCACCCAGGCTGAAGGAACACGCGGTATAACTGGATACCCACTCAACTCTCAACTTTTGCGTCAGAATGAGTCAGAGAGTTGAAAGAGGAGCCCGGTTTTGAAAGGTTTGCCTCTGGCAATTCTCCTCCAGGATGGAAAAGATACACTTTGCTCTTGATAATGATCACAAGAGTGTTGGTCAAAGGAAACGGGAAAAAATGCGTGCTCAACGAGATATCTTCATGGACAGCAGTATATTTTCATCTTAATGATACCTATCAACCTAATATTATCATGAGCTTTGTAGACCCGACTCGCTGGCGATGTATCCGTCTCCTCTAGAGATGCTCTGGAGGCTCAACTGCTACTACTCTGCTGGGTATGGTGTGTAGTGAATGGATCATGAAAGAGAAAGCGACGATTGGTGTAACGTTGATGATGAGATGATAGTAGTCATCATGATCATGGCAAGTCAACCTCTATAAATGTGCTAAGTACAAAAGGGACTTGTACTTTAGGGGAAACTCGGCAAAAATGTTTTTATACTTAATACATACTAGTAGTGGGCATATAAGCGCGTATAATTTTTTCCTAGGAAAGAGAAAGTCAGATGGTGATGGAGAAAGTATGATGATGATCATCAACTCCTTTTCTCTACCAAGGATAAACCCCAATCCAAAGCTAACAGTAAATGATGCGTGTACAACAAGAGTATATATACTGTGTATCTGTTTATCAAGCAAGGAATGTGTAAGTCTTGATGCATAGGCACATCCAGTAGATCCAGCGTACCTTTTGTGTATAGCCCACTTCTCTTTCCCCATTTTGCCCCGTCATCATCATGACCTCTTAAGTATTTTTAACAGCGTGGAGGGATCGAGAAAAGGTAGAAAAAGAGCGATTCCTCTTACTACATACATTTTAATGCAATTTTATATAGCGCCGGTACAACACAACTACCCTACTAATAATCGTAATATAATGGCCCATTTTCCACTCTCCGTTTTTTTTCTTTACTCCACATTCATAAACAAACTTGCCTTTTTTTTCTCTCTCTCTTCTTCACGAAACACAAGTGACTTTTACTATTTCTTTCTCTCTCTTTTTTTTGTCTCAGCCTCCGAATCTTTTATATCCCGTGGCAAAAAGTCAGTGTGTACGTAGGAGTCCTTCCACTGCTCCTATTCTCCTCGTCTGTCATGTCGTCCTCGTAAATAAAAAGAGGAGAAGAAAAAACAGGAGAAAGTACTTCACCAGCAGAATCTAGACTCGGAAGACACCCAAGAAAAAAGAGAAACAAAGTGAGAAATGAGCAGCCGAAGAAGCTATCAGTTTTGCAAATGTCCTGTGCAACATTTTCCTCCTGGAAAGTAGTATAATAGTAATAGTAAGCACACACAACCCTTCCCGTGTAGATCCTATACTTCTTTTACGTTTATCTCTTTAAACTAATGTTGGCATTCTTTATATTCCTCTCTTGGATAAAAACACGGCTGTGAGAAAAAACGATCACTGCTGTTGCATTATTACAGGCAAAAAATATATAGAAAAACATAGCACCTCGCAAAAAAACGAAAACTTTTTCTGAGAAAGCAGGGAAAGATTTTTGCTTAAGCTTTTGCCTCTATACATATATCGCTCCGCCGCTCCGCAAACTAAACGGATATATAAAATATACGTAATTCACATAAACATAGGTATATTTTATTTCCAATTGGCTCCTGTTTCCTCTTTGCTATTCATGCATAGAGAATGATGCTCTAAGCACGAGAAGAAGAAGAAGAAGGAAAAAAATGTAGCTAAAGGAGTAGCAAAATGGTTCTTGTTTTTATATCCATATTGTGGTACCCCTTCCCCCAGTTATATATGACTTTGATAGTTGGAGAGTAATGCGTTGGGAGAAAAGTGAAATATATCCGTTTCCATCTGTTATTCACTAACAGCCATGTTAAAAGGCTTTATCTAATGTGTCTAAAGTCCTTAGCTGTAATCCAATGAAAGTTAGAGAGAGAGAGAGCTTTACTCTCCCTACATATATTTCACCCTTGTATATATTCACGTCGTCCATATTGGATACAAATCCCCATTTACTTTTAGTACTTTTCTTGTGTTTTATTTCTTCCATTGCCCCGGTGGTGTTGGTGGTATATCACTGCTGCTCCTGTTGTTGGCGTGTTGGCCCTCTTCTTGATTCCTGATTTTTACTCCTCCTGTTTTCAAAACGAATCCGGTTCAGAGGAACGAGAAACTGAGCTGACAGAATAATGCTAAGCCTTCATAAAGAGATGTGTATGTAGTTTCAGTTGAGAGGCCATCTTCGTTAAAGTAATCAGCATTGGCAATCCGTTAACTTGGTGAGTTTGCCGAGTTCTCCAGTTACGTTTTTCTGAGAAAATGAGAAAATAGGGAAGAAGGGGGCAATCGTAATAAATCTGATGGTATGAAACACTTTTGTGTCTAATAGAAAATGGCAGTTGTTTACCTACTCCTTTTTTTGCTCATATCAATTTTCCATTTTTTTTTCTTCTCCCGTCTCTCTTTTGAGATCTTGCCCAATCCGGTATTCATTGGAAAGTGGGAAAGTCAATTGGACGTGGTCAGTAGTTGCAGGAGGAAATGCATGCATCAAGTAACTACTTTAGATTTGAAGTGGGCTCCCTATAGTTTCTGTGAGAAATTGCTAGAAGCGCTACACCAGAACCACACATAATCTTTCTTGGCCAATGGGAATGGGATCCTTCTTATATGTGAATATATGTGGGATAAAATGGAAGGTCAACAACAAGATGGACTATACATACTCCTCGGATAAAAATGATAGATCAAATTTATAAAAAAAAGAAACGCGTCGTTTCTCTCAAGGATATCTTTTGCCTTCTGGTGAAAGCTCAAGTGAGATGAAAGAAGACAGTGGAAATCATGGCATTTTCTTGCGCACTTTACCACCAACATGGTTTTCTCGGGTGTGTTGAGGTTTACTTCTCTGGAATTTTAATTCCGAGAAGGAGGAAATGAATTGGGTACAACTAAGCAAAAAGAGATTATTTACACATCTTGTGCCGCGCTCCTCGTGTATATGTACAATTTATACCTATTCCTGTAAAAAAATACCCGAAAAGATGAGAACAGTGAAGGCAGGCATGCATTTACTGGCACTGGCACAACTCATTCACCCATTTTCTGGTTTTGCTCTTCCTCTTAGAAAATCCACAGCCTGTTTGCTTACAGTACTCCAAGGAATATTATTATAACTGGCGAGGCTCGCTCCTCCTCGAGCCCCTTATATAAAAAGAGTCTCGTCTGGCCTCCTTTTTATTTGGCCTGAATTTGTTCAAGTAGAATTAAACAGGTTCTTGCTCTTCACCCGGGAAGACATATGGATGGTGAGGAGTAGTAGTAGTCGTAGTAGTAGTGGGCCCACTGGATGGTAATGATGGCAGCGAGGAGATAACCGACCCAAGACAATTTTCAACCAACCGTTCACAACCGGCTCCAGTGGGTGGTCTTTTAATACAATACCCATTTATCGCCTGGCTCCCAACAACGTAGTTTTCCTCAGCATAAATTTCCCCTGCGAATGCAAATGTCCGAATTGTCCGGGGTGGACTGAGACTGAGGCTACCTTAGGTGACCCTTATTTCGAGGACATACATATATACACTTTTCCTAAAGTTTTTTTTCTTCTGTGACGTAAATCATCTCACGATAAAAAAATATAGTGACTCAATACAAAAGCAAAATGAGAAAGAGGGGGGAGGGCAGGGTAAACCTAATCCAAATTTAATTTGATGATGATGATGATGATGGTGATGAGGGAAGACAACTTGTAGGAAGGAGAACCACTTTGTATAAATTTTGTATGGGCTAGTGAGCACCGGGAAAGTAAAATGAGATGGAAAGATGAACAGTGTAAAGTGGGGTATTTCCTTCATTATTCCGGGTATATTCCCAAAAACTGGGGAACGGAAGCAGAATATGAATACACCCAGTTATTAAGTTAGGTCAAGATATGGTCAAATGATTAACATAAAAAAGGAGGAGAAATAGGAGAATGGGAACGGGAGCAAGAATCCACTCAGTTTTTCCCGGTACAAGTCCCATTTTTCCAAAGGATTACTATAAAAAGGCTTAGTGAGACCTATTGTAAAGCGTCCTTTTGTATAACTGGCTGACATTCACAGAGGATGAAAAAGTTCCACAAAAAAGGCACGTTTTACCACATACACGCAATGAAGATTATGTGTTCCACTGCCTAACTAGATATGATGTGTTATTACTTGTAAAAGTTGAAACTTGTGACTTTCGTCCAGCAATGCTCCTGCTACTACTCCAGGAGACTACATTAAATCTTGCTAAGTGTATGATTCTAATGGGGAAAGTTGCATGGGGAGAAAAAGCGAGAGAGAGAGAAAGAGAGGCTGAAGGCTGATGGGACGGCAAACTGAGCAGCGGTAGGTCTTCCCCTTTTTTTCGTCCTGATTTACATAGATGTCATCTGTCTCCTACATATGACCAGTTTCACTTTGCCTTCACTGCGTATTTCCTCCTCCTATCCCGTTGGAGTTTTAAAAAGAAAAGGCGGATAGAAGAAAGGGTGGAAAACCTAAGGAAAAAAATGTGGTGTTTCCTCCATTTTTTCCTGTCCATATATAGGGCCCATTTTTTTTGTGCCGAAGCGGCAGCAGCATGTCCACGACGGAGGAAAAGATGTACGCGGTGATATTGCATTATGCTCAATGCGCCCCTTTACATCTGATTGGAACAGCTGGAGAAGGGGAAAAAAATTGAGCAGTGACAAAAAAAACGTTGTGTACGTGGTTGTAACTTTTGAGAAATTTATGTCTATATAGAGCATCCACATCCACATACACCCGACGACTCTCACTTTCTGTTCATTCAAAAATAATAACAAAAGAGCTTGAACGAACATGTTCGGTTACAATAACAAAACAAAGTTGCGGTTTTTCTCCCCTTTCTCCTCTCACTGTAAAAAACGGAAAAAGCTTGAAAAGGCAAGCGGTGAAAAAAAAAGTTTTCCATGTGTGAAAAGTTTTTGGTGGTTTAGTGAATAACAAGGTTGTACACAGACAGGCATTGTAGTAAAAGAGGAGAGATGCGGCTTTTGTGGCTTTTCTTACAAAAAGCATTCTTAAGTTTCATATATACATACGGTGGGCGTATATATGTTCTGTATTTTATGTAACTGGTGCAGATGGATGACATGACACAAGGTATGTACACACAAACAACAGGAAGAAGAAAGAAAAATGGTTGACTTTTCTCTCGTGTATTTCTACATGTTAAAATGTTTTTTTTTGTATTCAGGGTTATACACGCGTTCTCCTTTTGTTTTTATCCAAAAGAATGTCAATATCTACCTGTAAACTTTTTCATTGCCCGCGCTGGAGACCCCGAGAAGAACAGGATAGATTGTGACTTGTGAGATGGCTTATTAGCGGGCCGCGGTGTGATATGCTCTAGTTTTTAACAAGTTGAAAATTGGTTTGCTTTTTATTACACCCTGACGGGGGGTTTCCAACCAGATTTCCAATTGGAGAAGGCATTTAGCATGCAAACTTTTTTTTTGAAAGGTTCGCTTCTCCCCTTCCTGGAGGCCTTGACGTGAAATGGAAACAATGAAAGTGGAAAATTTGGCCGTGGCAAGAAAAAAAAACTAAAATGGATTCTCGAAGCAAAGCAAGCAAGGGCACGTCAAGGACAAGTTTTTGGTTCGAAGTAGACGACGATTCTGATGAGCCCTATCCTATATTTTTTTCGGGTTCCTTCGTTCCAAGAAAGAAAAACAATAATAGTGGCGGCAATGGTTGCATGTACGAACAATTGAGCATTTCTCGAGATTCCCTTACTTTCCCTTACACTACATCTGCTCCCATTAATTGCCAAAGGGAAATAGATAGCATGACAAAAAAAAGTAATGACAAAAGCGGGTAGAAAGAAATAACGCAGGGGGAGAACAATGGAAAGCTGATGAAGAGAAAAAGAGAGGAAGCCAATTGAATGGAAGATAGTCGTTTTTGTTTATTGTCTTCCAACCCGAATTCACTCTATGCATATCCACGGGAAAAAATATATCCACGAAACTAACATAATAACTTGATGATATACTAGAAACAGGATGGGCAAAAAAAATGAGTTTTTTTTGAAAGATATGAAAAAAGCTTTAGAAAAAAAGTGGACAATGATATCATATAGGAGGAAGAGGAGGAGGAACCTACCCCGGGGAAAAGTTGCTGATTTAGGTATAACTAAGTACTCAAATACATACTTACACTTTCCGGCTAAAGCTATCCATGCTGCACTTTTCTGTGAAGGAGGGTAATGTGGTGAAACGCCACGAAGCGTTCCACTCATGCGATTGTATATTTCCAGGGAAAGCTTGTATTGTCACATGATGGTCTCATATCCTCTGATTGTTTCCAGTCTCGGAATGCATGTGGAGATTGCAAAAAGACACTCTTTTCGTTTAAACTTTCAACTGTAATTCCAGCGTGATGTGCGTTCTAGTGAAAATCCTTGCAGAATCTCTTAATGGGTTTGTAGGACGAGAGAGAGACCATGAATGCATTTGTTTGGTACGTATCAACGTATCACTCCGAATTAAAACGGAGTATGGAGATGTGTGTATATAGAAAAAAAGTAAAGAGTAGTTTTTGGTACCAGAGTCACTTTTCTTCGGACAGCACACTCCTGCTCTGCTATCAGCAAAAGAAACATCATCATCATCACGGAAAGCAAGTCATCCAGTTTTTTGTCATTGTAAAAAGGGGCACGGGAGGGAAAGAAGCAAGCAAGCACTTTCTCGATCATCATCTTCGTGATGAGAAAGGAAAATGAGAAACTCGGTAGAAAAAAAGACGAATGAACCATATCCTTCGAGTTATACTTGAGAGTAAAGTCCCCCCGTACGAATTACTACCCTGTGGAGAGAGTAAGTGGACGGACACAAAGGGAAGGAGGCATCCTCCAGCTTGGCACACTACATGTGTTCTAAGCCAGGATTTAACTATGCCAGCGTTTTGTATTCGTTTCTTTAAAAAGAAAGAATAGAAGAAGAAGAAGAAAGAAAAATATGTACGCTTTTAGATGTAGTAGTAGGTAGGTAGTCTTTGTGCAGATTTTGTATTTTTTCATTGGGTATCGCGAACAGCATAAGATTGTCGTTGGGGTAGGGGGAAAACAGAAAAAAGTGATAGGAATAGGTCGAATTCAACAGCGCTCTGCTGTGTGTCTAGTCTGATTGCTATTATCAGCAGGAATGGAAAGAACTGGAAGATGGAAGACAGTCGATATATCCTCACCCCAGCCAGCCGTTTTTCTCTAAACTTGACTTTGTTCTGATAAGTGAACAATGTCGGCACTTTTTTTCGCAAAGGTTCGCCATAAGAATATCTAAATATGTTTAGAGTTACAGAGAAGCAGCAGAGTCGTCGATGGTGTAGTTTGCTATTTGACTGTGAAGAGTCTGGTTCGCGTAGTGGAGGCAAGATAAGAATGTAATACAAATGCTATTACACATTACAAATCTAATGTCCTGATTCTCATAAAGAGGCGAATATTTACTAGGAAATTTTTTTATCTTAATGTGAACTCTGCAAAAATAGACACTAGACATACCTATAGCCATCCACAAGGGTCTCAAGGGACCTTGCAATTTTTTTTTTACCACGTAAAGGAAAAACGCTATGTGAGAAGAGATGCTGCTGCTGCTGCACCAGTTGAGTGGGCTCTTTTTTGAGATGAAAATCACACAGGGCATTTTTGACCATCAGCATTTTTTAGTATGATGCGTAACAACATCAAGTGGAATAATATCATCTTGGTCTGGAGCCATTGGATTTGATACTATTCTGCTGCTCTATACTTTTCCTTTTGAAGAAAACAGGGTCTCTGTAGACAGGGGATTCACAGGGTCTTTTTTAGCTCTTTTTTCTATGCTTGTTGCGTTCAAATTCCCGAGAGGATATCAAACATCATCAAGACCACTTTAAAAACGACCATGTACCATTTACTGCGTGATGTGTACATGTGTAAGCTCTCTCGGGCTTCCCATTCATTTTTAAAATCACATGAGCCAGCACACACCACTCCCTAAATCTGGGGGTACGAAACGCAATGATTTTTTTTCTTCAAAATGCATAAAGAATGGGAAAACGGGGAAGAGAGAAAAGTGAAAGGAAAAGCGGAGTTGATGAGATTTTGTTAATTCCCCTTTTCCTCTTTCCCTCCTGCTTTCCCTTTTCTGCTCTCTCTTCTGTTGTGAATGCAACGCAATCCAATTTAGGAGTTGTTTGGATTTTTTTTATTTTGATTTTCTAGTTTTGTATAGAGTCGTCCTCGCTGTCATGCCATGATATCAGTGTAGTCATCAGGAAGAGCTCATGGCCACCCTGATATATCTTGATGCGTGAAAGTGAACTATTCTCTCTATCTTTTACTGTAAATGATGTTAGCAATCAGGAAAAAGGATACTTGCTGGTGGGGA
>JAANSN010002215.1:0-25724 GCA_036850665.1 Dicranocentrus wangi | reverse complement strand
AAAAGAATAAAAAATTACTAACAATCCCCATTAAAAAGAATTAATTTAAGTTAGTTATTAGTAACTGCGGCACAGTCAACCCTTGACTGATTTACTTATGAATAAATTATAATTTAAAAATAAAAATAAATACCAGAAAAAACACCAAAAAGTTAAAATTATTTTTGCGAGAGCAGGCAGAGCAGAGCACAAAAACGAAGGAGAGACGAGGTTCTTCCCGAATCCATCTCCTCGTCGTCGTCGCAGAACTGAACAAAATGTGAAATGTGAAATGGGAAGAAGAGCGAGAGAGAGAGAGAGAGCTCGAGCTCGAGAGACGAAGAAGAAGACGAAAAAGACGAGACGAGTAGTGAGTGGACAAACGGACAACCTGGTCGTGCCCCTAACCTGCATACCTGCACATACCCACCTGTGTAAAATATGATTATTAGGGGCATGCACAATTCACAATGCACAATGCACAGTAGTCATTCAACAAGGTCTCCTCCTCTAACTTCCTCTCCTCCCCCTACTAATTGTGATACATATATGCAGACTTGCAGGCAGACTACGTGAACGGGAACGGGAAGAGGACGCCGTGTGGAAAGAAGTGTGGATTGTGGATGCGGTGCGGAGGGAAACGACGAAAAGGAGATGATGGATGGATGGGGAGATGAGTAGTGCTGTGACGATGACGATGACGATGAGGAGGATGATGATGATGATTGTGTCCGTTTGCGTTTTTCCTCCGTGTGTGTGGAGTATATGTATGGAGTGGAGTACAAAGGTAACTACTGGGCAGCAGGGCTGTATTACAACAATTACTGAATGACTACCTACGTATAGAGTGGTAGTGGTAGCCTTATAGGTATGTTGTGGTGAGGAGGATTTTTTTTTTTCTAACCCAAGATGTTGAATGGAAATGCATGTTGTGACGACAAGAGGAAATTTTCGATTCTGAGTATTAAAAATACTTGTCTACGGACAACAAAACTGTATTGGCAATCACAAACCAGAGTCTGCTTCTTTTCTATTCTATAAATATATATATAAATTAGCTATAAATATATCTTCTAAGGCTTATATATATATATATATATCTCTTTCACAATGCAATTGCAATAGATGACTCCATAAATAGATGGACTGACTTTATGCTCTGGTTCTCTGGTTGAATAGAGGACCAAACAAGTTGGCTATAAATTCAATAATATACTGATTTGCATACTTCACTACGGTCTGGTGCGTAAAATAAATTCTGTATTTCGAAATTTCTATTAACTTGATGCAGAAATACGTATTTAGTTAATATAGTCAAATACGAGGTGTATGTAGGTTAGGTAAGCTATCTATTAACATTGACCCTATTGGGTCCCATATATCCTATAACATCACTCTGGAGGGTTGCCGTAGCCCAACTCCAATAGCATATTGTTCCTGAGGCTTTTGTAGCTTCCGATCGACATATATCACAACGCTGGGAGTCAACGGCATATGCTGTTAGTGAATTTTCCCAAAAAGTATGCATACCTATTTGGAATTTACGTCATGGATAGATAGAGTAGTTTATTACGTAGCCGTAGCTGAGTGTAATGAAGCGTGCGTAGTTATGCTTTTAGTTTGTTTGTCCGTCTGTCTGTTCACGCATAACTTTGATCGATTTTCACCAAACTTGATGTGGACATTCCTCAGAGGTCAAGTAAGCTCTGGGTGGAATTTGACCTCAGTCGGGCGACGGGGATCGGGGTGGGGGTAATAAATGTGCCAGATGCATTTTAAACGGCAAATTTTTTTATTACATACTGTGAACGGTAAGCCATTTCTGAAATCAAACATAAAATTTTGTTTCTTATGCTCCTCCTACTCCATTCATATGATTATGAAGTTCATAGTACAACCATGATGTCTGTCGGTGTGTCTGTGTTTCGTCTGGAGTTACTTTTCTCTATTTTATTTACATTTACTGTTTGAAGCACACTTTGAAATTCATCGACAACCACTGGGGACCCATTGGACGTACTGCCGATTGCAGTCTCTTCACCCTTCACCCTAGCTTATGGAAAAGTGGCAAAAAAGGCATGACACTGCAGGATATTGGGAAAACGCATATTTTTAATAGATTCCTCGATGCATAATCTATCACGCAGGCCAATAAAAATAGTCACATTAAGGTCTTAACATGTCGAAAATTACAAAAACTTAAATTTTTCAATTTTTTTTAGAAGGCCATAAATACATGATTGTGCAGGATATGGGGATGACGCATATTTTTATTGTATTCTTTGATGCATATTCTATCACGTAGGCCAATAAAAATAGTGACATTAAGGTTTTTACATGTCGAAAATTTAAAAAAAAGAAATTTTTCAATTTATTTTAAAAGGCCATATAAATGCACGACTGTGCAGGATATGGGGGTTGCGTATATTTCTAATAGATTCATCGATGCATATTCTATCATGTTGGCCAATAAAAATATTGACATTAAGGTCTTTACATGTCGAAAATGGAATTTTTTAATTTTTTTGAGGCCATAAATGCCGTGTAATACTATGATGGATATTATGCTTATGATAGCTATTTGTGTCAGATGGCGATGATGACTATTCATGTCTGAAAGTCACTGAAAGATTTAAAAATCCAATCTCTGCATTGAATTTAAAATCAGCATTACCGATCACCCCTGTATGCTTAATTTGAGGCATTTTCAAACATTTTACTAACCACTGAAAAATCACTGATTAACGATTTCAAAATCCAATTGCGTCATTGTATTTGAAATCTTCAATCCCTTACTAAATTTGGGCGTAATGCGTAATGCTTAGAAGATTGTTGGTTTGGCCCTTTACCTCTGACCTAGGTCAAGTTACTTAGAGTCAGAATTCTAGGAATGCAATTAGCTTAGAAGATATAGAATATGTTGGATTGACCTTCGACCTCTGACGCAGGTCAAGTTATTCAATTATCTTTTGTCCTCCTTTATCCGTTGGAATGATCACAACTCAAAATTTTGTCGTTTTGACAAGTATTTGAATTTGGTTGACCTTTGGCCGATTTAGCTCAAACTCAAGGGGGTTCCTCCTCAGTACACAATATACGTGTATGTCAAGTTTGACGTCAAATGGATGAAGCATGCTGGCGTTATCGTGCGGAAAGACCGACAGAAGGACAGATACACGGGACACATTTTACCCGCTCCCAAGAATTTTTTGGTGCTGTTTTTGTAATGTACCATATGCACATGGCAAATAATAAAGAAAGGACATGGTGTTTCGCAACCTAGCTGTTTTTGGTTTGTACAGGTTTATTGTTAGGTTATATAGCGATTGTAATGCAAATTTTCGTTAGCATAAACAATAGATGAAAAATTATTCATTTTCAACCTTGGTCAACGTGCCACAGTAAATCGATCACTTAGGTGTCCCGGATGCCCGGGGTTGAATTTGACTTCAATAGGGTCATGGGAGTCGGAGTCGGGGCGGGGGTAAAAAAATGTGTCACATGCTCTTTCAATGGGAAAATTTTTTTATTGCATAAATCGACAGATGGCTTAGAGAGGACCTCGATGACATCTTATAAGACGTCTATAAGGCGTCATATACACAACCAAGGCGTCTATAATGTCTTATAAACCATTCATCTACGTAATTTCCATCATGTTCACATGACTAGTTTTAATCCGATTTTATAGTCTCACATCAGTCATTCATCATTACAAAATTTACAATGTCTGCTATTATGCGAGCCAGCATAAATACATAATATTTATACTGTTAACTATCATTCCAAAAGACCAAAGGACGTAATCTGTCGGAATTCCTTATGTCGTCACAAATCACAAATGAAATGATTAACCTATAACTAATGTAAAAAAAATGTACATACCAATCGCTACATAAACCGCTGCTCTAATAAACAGAAAAATATAACACCGGACTCAAAATCAGCGTGATGAACTTGATGATATTATTGATTATGTTTTGGATTTGATATATATCACACCCAGAAAGACAATTATTTTAAATACCTACAACAAGGATTTTTAAAGATGACAATTTGATATTTCTATACTCTTGATTGTTGAATGCTAAGTAAAAAAAAACCCTATTAAGAAGAGCGAAGAAGAGCCCTATATAATAATATGATCCTGTCAGCTGTAAACTCTTTTAGTCAGTAGTCTATATAATATAGTATATTAACTAGCGTTGAAAATTAAATGAAGGATAAATCAAAGAAGACTTACGTAATAACAATTAGTAGCTATCCAATTATTACAGAGCAGATGATGATGATGGTTGCAACTTGAAACAATTGTAGTATTGGCGTACACAATCAATATTCTGTCGTATCATTCATATCATCCTAGACACACATGATGATGATGATGATGATGATGATGACGATGATGACGATGTTATTTGCGTTTTTCTTCTTTCTTCGTATTTTATTCTATTTGGTGAAGAAGATAATATTTTTTAGCACATTTCCTAAGGGTGGTGGTGGTGAAATGAATGAATGAAAAAAATTGTAGGACAGTTTAACCCGTTACTATAATAATTTTAAGCAACTATGATGATGAATAGTTCAAGTAAGCTTCAAAGGAGGTTCACTTCTACTAATGCTAAAAACTATTTCCAAAAATGGGAATATATATATATGTATATACGTATCTGACAAAAAAGTATACATTTTAGCATGTACATATTATTCATATTCATCATCACTTCATCATCATCACACTCACTCGTCATATGAATATATATCTCACTTCACTGTGCAGTTGCAGTCTTAATGGTGAATTGCATATGTGCAATGTGCAATTGTAGGTTCCAACATTGTTGTAAGGAATTGAATTATTTGTTGTATATACTTACGAAATTATATCAACTTATTATCATGACTTATCAATAGCGTCCCCAGTCCCCGCACTGGCAGGGATTATAATATATGCAGATATGTATATGTATGTATTATGTATGTATTATGTAAGTATAGAGACCTGGAAATTAACTATATAAACTAAATGCGGGTTTGCTAGACCTGTTTGCATTTGCATATGCAGCATATTATATGAGATGGAATGGAATTATGGAATGTTGTCAAAATTAAATATATATATAGATTGTTACCTTATTAATTGACCTCGTTGGAAAAGATGAGCCTTTTTGAAACCATTTTTGCGAAATGAAGTGTCACACGAACGACAAGCAAGGGTTGACGTTGACGAGGTGTTGCTACGGGAGAGGGAAACTCTTTGGCTGGCACTATTACACTATATGGATGGAGGAATAGGTAAATATGTGTAAATCTGAACTGAACCGTCGTCTCTCTTGGTGGGCATGCATGCATGGTACATGTATGAGATTTTGCTCGTCCTTGAAAATCCTGTCGCGTTAAAAGTTTAATTGTTATTATAGACGAGAGCATTCGTTTTTAATGATCGCGGTGATCATTATGCATTCCTAAAATATCGCTATTCATATATATCGGCATTAAATACTGCAAATTATTACGAAGCCATTTAACTATATGGCTAGATGAAATAATATTGGCTTGGAGGCTATTACATTCTTCCGATGAAGACGTAAAACACGCGTTTGGCTTTAGATTTGTAAAATATTATGATATGCTAATAATAATTTTTTGCAATGGTAGTGAAAAAAAAGTCTGCGCTTCAGTTTTATGTAATGCCAATTAATCGACGTGCTATAAATTTTGACATGATTTTGCCCTAGCCTAGCCTATCCCCTGCAGCTGTCTGTATTTTATAACCGGAACTCAAGTTTCAAATGTAAGAATATTATTATAAGCACGTAATAAAATGCGAAAGATGAATGGGTTTCCGTACTTTCATTCAAGACACGCCTAGTAACATCAATACTTATCGTGATTTATTTATTAAATTAATATATATATATATAGTTATTATAATGTTGTTATTATTATTATTATTATGCATCAACTTGTAGCTCTTCCTCATCCTCATCCTCCGAATTGGCAATTGCTACTACTGCGGTCGATGATGGTAATCGTGGTCCAGGACTAGAATCATTGGCGCTAGGTTGCTGATCACCATCATCATCATCACCTTCGTCATGGTCGACATTCTCATTGTCGTCCCTTGCCTTTTGCCTCCTTCGAAAGCGGGTGTCCCTTCTTTTCCCTCGAATAGCTAGACTATCATCTCCTCCTGCATGATTATTATTGTCATTATCCTCTTCTGAGATCATGCCTTCGTTTTCATCGTCGGGGTCATCCTCATCCAGCTCGTCATCATCGTCGTCAGCATCCTCGTCGCCATCCTCATCTTGGAAGTCGTCGTGCATGGTATCCATTTCCATGCTTTGTACATTTCCGCCGACCCCTTCCCCGGCTGCTGCCAGTAGTGCAGATGTAGTTGAGCAACGCGAGTCCTTACGATCTGTAAACCAAACCAAAAGTCAGATTTTTAAAAATATATATAAAGTCATATTCAATTCATTGAAGCTACCCAAATCATATAAACCCATTAAAATTAAATGTACTTGAGCAGACGGAGGCAGGGCTGTTTGTGGACTCTGGACGTTGTTGTTGTTGTACATCTAGCGGTACCCCTCCAGCAGCCGCCGCAGCCGCAGTCATTATTGTCACTAATTTCCTTGACGTGGTCGGGAAGATAGTCCTTCCAACTGCGAAACAAGTAGCGGGTGAACTTTCTGAGTTGTCGGAACTTGCAGTAGGTAGCTCCTTCGGCAGACTCCAGCTGCTGGGTCTGTATTAGAAAGCCCTTCTCTTTGAACGTCTTTTCCAACTTTTCTCGCATCAAGCTTTTCCTTGTGCGTCGCTTCCGTTTCATTTTCATCTTGTTACCAAGAGTCCCACTCCCTCCAGATCGACTCAGTCTGGTCGACCTGCAGCTAACACTGTCCTTCAAGGCATCATTTGTATTGCTATTGTCAGAACTGCAACTGTTGCTGCTACTGTACGAGTAATCGCCTGGATAAGGTGACACACTGGAGGTGAGCCTGGCCTGGTGTTGAGTCGCATGCTGGCTTGCATCCATCAAATGGAGGTGTTGAAGCTCCTCTGTTGTGGGGGAAATTGAAATTATTGCGTTGCTCAAGGAGGATGTTGAAGCAGCGGTGATTGGCAGGGAGAGCCGAGAGGGCGAGCGGGACTTTGTGGAGGACGCCTGTGGAGCTGGGGATGACAGCGAATTTGAGTTGATAACATGAACCGCTGGATTCCCGTTTCCAGGAACAGACATGCACATTGACATGGATTTTGCACTTTTTGGGAGTGAAGACAGAGCAAAGTGACCTGCCAGCTCGGTGGAGGAATGCTGACCGACATCGGTGGATGACACTGGATTCCCTTTTACTGGACTCGATGTTGAGGCTGATGATGAAGCACTGCAAGAGGGGAACTGTGTACCATGGCTCTTTCCAACTTTGGATGCAGCACCACTTGTTTTGTCCGTGTAAAAACGAAAGTTTCCTCCAGAGTCGACGGAGAGCATTTTCTTCTCTTGGAGGCATGGTTTTGCTCCTCCGGTGAATTTGAACTTGCAAATAGACACCTCGGCAGCGTCATTCAGGCCTGATGTCGACTGACCAAAGAGTGTGCCTCCGATCGAAGACAAATTTCCAGACGGATTGCCACTGATCGGGGTTCCACATTGTGACGGACTGCTGGCTGAAATGTCACTACGGGCAGTTGAGGAAGAGACATCTGCAAGATTGCAATTTGGCAAAAAATAAAATAAAATCATGAACGCTGAATTATTATTATATCGGTTTCTTGATATTTTAGATTGGCTAAATGCATCTCATTCAGAGCTTCACGCATAATTCAATTTCATTGGAGTAAATTAAAAGCAATCTCTGACTCCATTAAATTCATGATGGCATCATCATCAGCATAATTTCGTGTATCAATTTACTCATTTTTCATACCTCGTTTCTTTCTACCATTTCCGCTATGCTTCCCTCCTCCTTTCCCACCAATACTGCCTGTACTTCCTGTAGAGGTGGCAGAAAGTTGCTTTGAACTTGACCCACACTCCAAACCCTTGAGATGAGGGGAACCTGGAAATATGGGAGAGGAAGATAGCGCCGCGGCTGAGGTAGTTGCAGACGAGCGCAGATTCCTTAGCACATTTGCTGGCTTCACTGGCTGCTGCTGCTGCTGCTGATATGAAGCCAATGAATAGGAAGATGAGGAGGACGTCGGACAAATGCGTCTTTGTTGACTGACTAGATTATTCACGTCATCACCTCCGCTTCCACTAAAACTAACGCTATTATGGTTACAATAACTACTACTACTAGAACCACTGTTATTGGTCCGTGCACTCAGTTTTGCACTTTTGCACCCTTTCCCTCCACCAGCACTCCCACTTCCACCTCCCATCATTGCATTCCTCTTGCCGTAGCTGCCTTGCTGCATTCCACCCACCCCCACAGCAGCAGCAGTAGATGATAGTCGTGAGGATGGAGTATTTGAGTTAGCACCATGAAGTAGCACGCTTTTGTTCCATCTAACGTCCAAACTGCCCTCCTCCCCGGCTCCCCCACCACCTCTACTCCCTTTGCATAGGGAGAGTGGCTCCAGGAGACCTTCCTGAGTTGTGTCATTGTCCCGGAGACAAAGATTTAACGGAATATCCTCTCCCCAAGAAGACGACATTGAGGGGTCCATTTTGAGGTCGTCATCCTCGTCCATTTCATCCGCATCGGCATCCTCCTCTTCCGACTTTAGAACCATGTTTCCATGTGAGCTTTTGTTCAGTGTGGGGCCATGAGTCGACAAGGGAAACATTGAGATCGTTTGCTGGGAAATAAGTTGTTGTGCCAAAGACAAAGATTTCAGGTGATGATTTGAGGAGGAGGAGGAGGACGCCGACGGACTCTTGTCCAGAATAGAACCCACACCTCTACTCCAATTCGATGGAATTGGCACAATGGACACATCTCTGTTGCAGAATGCAGGTGGATGGAGTAATTGTGAGGAGGAGGATGAGGTTGATGTAGACGCTGCTACTACTGACGACGCATGACTTCCACGTTTGCTGTGCGCATGTGTGGAGGTAGGCTTTGGATGTGGAGGAGGTGCTGGTGGCACCAGCGGAGTCGCACCCCCGGTATTCGGTAAGTTTATATATGACACCGGAAACTGAATCCCATAATTCTTTGAAATCAAATGACAAATGTCTGCTTTCTTTGGCTTACGACCGCGACGGGGTCTCGTGTCGAATGTGAGTTCGCCCATATACGGCAAGTTATTCATGAGCAACATGGGAGCAATGTTGGGCTTTTTGAGCTCAACACTGTCGCCACCAATTTTAGCACTGCTTTCACCACCACCACCACCACTGACACCACTTCGAGCGTTGGAACTGTTTTGGAGTTGCACTTTGTTTTTTAGCACCACCACTTCACCAAAAGCTCCTCCGTTCTTCTGACTACTCGCCCGTTTATTATTATTATTATTATTACTCTTTGAGCCGGATTTTTTGCTTGTACGAGAACATCTAGGCTTCGGTTGGACCTCCACTACACTTACTGGAGGAGGAGGGATATGAGGAGGAGTACGTCCAGCTTCGTTGCCCTCATCAGTCCTTGTTCTGATTTCAGGCATTACCGCAGTGGACATTGACATTGGCTTTCGCTCCCTGCCTTGTTGTCTTTGTTCATCATGAGCTTGCGGCTTTGTGGCTGCAACGCATAAATAAAAAATTTTCCTTATCCTACATTCCCCACCATCTACATGCATGCATATATATATTTTGTATGTATTTTGCTCTACACATATTGTGCCCCGTTGCCCATGATAATTGCTATGACGTTAATCCCTCATCAAATCAACCTCAACACTTGCTGTTCTCCACACCAGAAATGCCATAAATATAAATATAATCCATGTATTTTTCTTACCTGTGCCATGTGCATTATAATGATCATTCTCGAAGAAATGTAGTCCCACTTTGAATTCAAATTCATTGTCTATAAATAAAAAATTTTCCTTATCCTACATTCCCCACCATCTACATGCATGCATATATATATTTTGTATGTATTTTGCTCTACACATATTGTGCCCCGTTGCCCATGATATTGTTATGACGTTAATCCCTCATCAAATTAACCTCAACACTTGCTGTTGTTCTCCACACCAGAAATGCCATAAATATAATCCATGTATTTTTCTTACCTGTGCCATGTGCATTATAATGATCATTCTCGAAGAAATGTAGTCCCACTTTGAATTCAAATTCATTGTCACTAGAAAAAGCACTGGTTTGGGGAGGAGGTGTTGTCCCACTCTGAAAGTCACTCTTCTTCACTGGGGCACCCTCAACCACACCCTCGTCACAAACAACAACATCACTACTACTACTCTTGTTCCGATTTCTCTCTTTTCCGAGACCACGACGACAACACAGTTTTTTCTCGGAACAACTCTCCCTCTCCTCTTCATCAGCATCAGCTTCATCATCATGATGGCTAGAGCGAGGAGAAGAAGACTTGGCATTGTTCAATAAAACCACCACCCCACCACCACCACCACCACTAATAATCTCCTCGACATTATTGTTTGTCGCACCACCACCACCACCACCACCACCACGACCACTTGGACTTGAAACAGTTTTTCTCTGCTGCTGAGAGGAGGAAGAAGAGGAGGACGACGACGACGATGTGGTAGCTTGCACAGGTAGCTCACAACTGCGAACGGCATCATCCTCTCCACCACCAACCCCTTCGTACACGACGTCACGACGACGACGCTCATTGTTCATCCGCTCTGAGCAATTGCTTCTGGTCTCAGCAGCAGCACTACCATTCCCATTATCATCATCCACACGCTCACCCTCGACATGATGATGATGATCACTATGAGACTTGTTCACCTGCTGCATCTGCTGAACACTATTCCTCTTCTGTCCACCACCACCACCACCACTTCTTTCATACTCTGAATGAGCATCTCCGTCTGATGCTGCTCCTGCTATTGCTGAGGAGGATGATGATAATGATACTGACACTGTTGAAAGTGGACACACATCAGGCGACTCGCCTGACGACGACGATGTTGTTGTTGTTGTTGTTGTTTTGGGTTTGGTGGTTCCTCCCCGTCCTGCCCGCTGAGAGAGCTCGTTTGTCTCATTTGTTGACGCTGAGCATGATGAGGATGCTCGACTCCCTTGTATGAGTAACGAAGACTCTGACCCTCCTCGCTTTTCCCCGCTAACGGCAACCACCACCTCGTCGTCCTCGTATGCCACTTTTTCTGCCTCTTCTGTGACCACTACTACTACTCCACTGCCAGAGGACTCTACCCAGTTTGAAGGGTTTTTCAAAGGAGCTGCTCCTCCACCAGTTGCTGGAAGTTTCCTCCCGCCGCTACCCCGACTATTTCCTGTTGCTGCTGATGAGGATGAGGATGATGATGATGAGAGTAACCTCGTGTGACTCCGAAGCTTGTGGGGGTGCTCGTCCGGAGCGACACAGGATGACATTAGCCCCACAAGTCGTTTGCTGTACCGCTGGGGCTTGTCGGGACGGGTTAGCTGTTGTTGAGCAGAGTCCGTTTCCCTTGCCACGGATTTCTCCATGGAAAACGTGCCGAGCGAGCGTGATCTCAGGTCCACATCAAAGTCAGGTCCCTCATGTCTCCCATACAAAAAACAATGAGATGATTTTATTCCCGAAAATCCGTCAACTTCCTGCCTCAGCCTGTCTGCTGCTAAGTAGGATACCTAAATATTTTACTCAGTGGAAGGCCCATTGAGGACGCTAATGAGATAAAAACCTCTCTTTCCAGTTGTCTACGGATAAATAAAAAAATGTTTCGTTGAAATTGTTGATATGAGACAACGACGACGACGGTGAGGAGTGAGAAGGATATCAAAGAAGAAGAAGACGACGACGACGCGGAGAGGTCAACAAATAAAGAGAGACCAGAAGAAGAAGAAGAAAGAGCAACACACGCAAAAATTATTATCAGCAACGGCTCCACCTCCACAAGAGGACCATCATCATGTGATACATATAAAACTCTCTACCTAAAACAACCTCTTTTTCTTGACTCCACTTATTGCTTATCAGCTTTTGGCTATCATGCAAAGATCATAAATGTAATATATAATTTCGAGTCAGCTCTCTTTTTCTCTGGAGGAGAGAATAACAAACAATATTATACTATAATCAGTATGATGATGATTATATATGAATAAAGTTTTTTCTTTTGGGGTGCTCGTCTCCCCTCTCCTCTCACTATCAACTCATATATCACTCACTCAGCCAGTTTTAGTTATAGTTGGAATTGCTGCTGGATAGCGTGAGCCTCCAAAAAAAAAAGAAGTTTGTTTTCATCAATTGACTTTTTTTTTCTTCTCTTAAATGAGTCGGATGGATGAAGTCGCTGTCGTAGTATTTTTTACTCCGCTTCTGCTCTGCGTCGATATCGCACTCCTGCGTCGTCAGCAGTCACCACGCTGCTGCTCATCAGCAGCATCATCATCATCGTCGTCAAGTTGCTTCTCTCGCTGATGAGGAGTGTGGTTTGTGGGGGTGACTCTTCTTGGAGAAAAGAACAAAAAGGTCTTGTTATGCTGGGTGTGTAGTCTGATAAGCCAGGATGACTGGACAAACTTATTGGTTCGATTGGACGGGCTCTCTGCTTTTTTCCTCAATGAATGAGTGACACACACACCACGAGAGAGAGAAAAAAACAACACACCACCGCCACCACCACCACCACCTCCACAAAACTTTATATAAATATACTAATATAATATAATACTCCCCAATGCACTCTCCACTCCACCACGCAAACTCTGGACAAGGTCAACTTTTTTTCTCTCGTCAACTCTGGCTGAGTCAAAAAGGTCAAGATAATGCGCGATCCCAGTGTTGCGGCGGAGATACAGATGTACTCACTCTGTCTAATCAGCCGGGTGACGTGATTTTTCACCAAAAATAGATGAAATTTTGTGGAAAAAACTAAATGTCGGAAGGTGGATCATCATGGGATGAGCTGGCAAAATATATATACCTATATATTATGCAACTTATTTGGTAACACGACGAGAGAGAGAGAGAGAGAGAGAAAGAGGCACAAACAAGGACAGAAGGAATAAAAGAGTTACTCGTTGATAGAGTTTTTTTTTAAATTGCGAGAGAGGAGCAAGTTGATGAAGTCAAGTCAAGAAAGAGAAATAGAAAAAGAATGATTCACTCCGAAAGACGCGGAAGAGAAGACTCAAAAATTGGCCCGTGGACCAAACTACCAACACCACCACCACCACCGTGTGTGATGGGATGAAAACGGAAGAGAAAGATAATGGAAGAGATGGAATCATGCCATGATGAGAGCACGCTTTGCCATCCTTGGTCCTCCCTCCGCAGTCCCGTCATCCTCATCAATATCCCCACCATCCTCCTGCTCCCTCCTCACGCTAACACTGCACAAGAAGAAAGCTCGAAAAGTCGGAACACAGTAGTAGCAGCAGCAGCAGCAGCATCGCGGCTCAACATTATGTTTCCCAGGAGGTGCATCCTAAAACCCCGAGAAACTCTCGTGCGGTACAGGAAAATGTTTATTAGACTTTGCTTGGGAAGGAAGGAAAGCAGCAGCACCAGCAGCACCAGAGAGTCGTCGTCATCATCATCATCATCATTATCATCAACTTTGCCTCAGAGCTCCTTCCATATAACTCTCAATTAGATAGAGAGAGAGCATGCAGTATAATATTATAGTAGCCTTACTTCACTCTTCCATTCCATTCCTCTCGTTCATACTTACCTACTTACTCCAACTCCAAATCTTTTGTGAGGAGACACGCATCTTCTGACTGAAGCCAAAGGTTCAAAAAATCAACTGAAAAATAATGTTCCTCTGCCTCAAAAAATGGGATACATGCATCATGAATGGTGGTGGCAGGCAGGATTCATTGATACGAGAGGATGAGGATGCGATGGTTATGGTTACTAAGTTACAGTAACAAACCCGAAAAAAGAAATCATCTTCACACGAGTTCCAAGCCAACTCCAACTCTTCTTTGCAATATTAGTATGATATATGGCAATTGAGACGACGCATCTCTTGAGTGAGACGCATGTATTGCTTTGTTCATCTTGGTCAATCTTATATATTCTCGCGTTACCCCGGGGCACACAACATAATACAGATTCCCATGCTGGCATAACATGAATGTGAGAAAGGTTGGAAAACATATTACTGTTGCAATTAAATTAAACAAAAAAAGTTAGTTTTTCCATGCTAATCCAACGCCAAACTCGGATTAAGTGGAAAAGTAAAAATTTAGGATTTTAGGGCAGTTCATTCATTCAGCCAGAGCATTATTTTGTAGTTTAAAAAAAGGTTTTTTCTCTTTAGCCAGCCAACAATGAAACACGGAGAGGAGCCTTTTTTTTTACAGGCATGCATTTATACCATACCTATGAGATCCTTCCTTTTTCCTTCGAGCACATTTTTTTTTCTTCTCAGATCCCCATATCCCCACATCTTTTTGTTCGCAAGAGACTTTGAGCAAAAGTTTTGAGTTTGAGGCAGAAAAAAAATTGTTGTCTCCGAAAGAGGATTCCAAGACGTTTTCTTCTTACATGAGCCCATTATACCGCCGCCGCTGCTCCAAGTGTTCCGAAGAAGAGAGTGGTATGGAGGGGAATGAACTCCGCATTGGAAATTACTTGTTGCTAGCAGACAAGTTTGCATGAACGAGAGAGAGAAAAAAAATAGCTGTAAGGTTTTTTTCACATTCAGGAAGTTATCAGTAGAGTGGAGAAAAATATGCGTGCTCTGCTGACGAAATCAAAGGGGATATAAAAAAAATTGTCGCATGCAAATGCAAATAATATATACAGAGATACATATTAAACACACATATTGCATTGCTCCCTTGTTGTTCATCCGGAGAATAAATAACTGCCCGAAGATTGGGTATAATAATTCCTTTGGCTTCCGCTTTCTCATGGAATCTGAGTGTGTGTGTGTGTGTGTGTATGTGGAGGGGGCACACACCACCCGAAAATTGCTTAAATGGCAAGCAGCCTCTAGAGCGGTCCATGCATTTGTTTGACATTTTACGGAGCCGAACTGCTGGTGGATTCCCTTTGGCAGGGTACAAAAAAAAGAAAGATTTTCTTTTTGGAAATTCGAAAAGTTGCGGAGAGAAGGTTTTGTGCTAAATGAGCAAAAGGGAGCTTTTTTTCGTGAGAAAAATATATACATATGTCTTCTTTCTCAGTTGAATTATAAAGGAAGGCTTGCAATCCACATTAAACTTGAGACAGGAGCTCACTTTTTCACTTGTGACTTGACTTGTGAAGCAACAGATGCGCCCATTATCTCTCGTGTGTGCGAGCCAACCGAGCTATAATAGGAAAGAATATGTATTCATCCAAGAGCAATTTTTAGCACAAGCTGAGAGAGGAAAAAAAAGAAGTTTTAAGTTGGGACATGTAGCTCACATTCGGTGAGATTTAGAGGTGATGACGATCATTGCGAAGCAATGGAGTAAAAATACTGATGGGATATATTTTTTTTCTCTTCTTCTTCGTCGTCTTCTTCTTCTTCTCTTTCTTGAACATTATATTATACGTGCCTAGAGATGGTCGTCGTCGTGGTAAGTAAGGGATGTACGCATAGTGTGAGAGGATTTCGAAGCGGTGGTATGCAGAGCAAAACTGGACTTGTTGGCATTGCATTGCCTTACAAGACTATAATATCGTCATGACGTGCGCTACATGCAGCTGCATGTTATATACTTTTGTGTGTGAAATGTAAAAATGCCCTGATATTTTGCCAAATTGCGGATCATACCAAATATCGGCGTGGTTACAAAAAATACTACAACAGACAGAGACGTTTGCAACAAGTTTGAACTACAACGACGACAACGACGGCTGATGTATGTCTAGAGAGAGAGAGAGAGATGTGGATATTCGGTACTCTTTTTTTCACAGTTTTTGTATTTGGACTCGTATTTGTAACCAAGTTTTTCTGGGACGGACGCGGACGTCGCTTTGCAAGGCACACACACGTAATTAGTCATGGAACAATAAAAAAAGCGTATTCTTTCTTTAGCATCATATTAGCTATGCTGAAGGTGATAATGATATGCTTGTCAGATATCAGAAGAAATTTGCGTTTTTTTTCTTTCACGGACCTGGCTGGGCTATGGGACTCTTGGGATATAAATAGGGATAGATACTATTAGCCTTTGCTTTTATGACGTGGTTTATGTACACAGTCCAAAAAAAAATTTTTTTTACTTTCCGAAATAATAACATCATCGTGTGATGAGATGTGTGTTTCCATGTAAGGATGCCTATCCAAATTTTTTTTCCTACTGGCGAGACTCAATGAGATGGCGAGACTCAATAATGACTTTTTTAGGAAATATATTTCGCCATGCTACTCATTATTCGCTGAGTATGGAGCTGTATTTTGTGTCACAAAAACTCTATGTGCACATGTTGAGAGAAGAAAAAGAAAGAATCTGGTGTGAGAAAACCTTTGACCTTTGTTTTCCCGAGCCGGATTTGATCCAATTTCTGCTGTAGGCTTGTCTAATTTCTTTTTTCATGCTTAATTATATACACCACCACCAGCAGCTGCACCAGCACAACCACCGCTAAGGTTGGAGCAGGCATTTTTGAGGGGATTGGATTGAGAATTGCTCAAGTTATGTATCCATTTAGTAATAACTGAGGATTGATTGCGTCACTGGAGACAAAGGCAAGAAACAGAAGCACATGAAAGCATGCCTTAAGTCTTTAAATGCGTACATTGGCCAAAACACTTGTCGCCAGTGAATGCGATTTCATCAGCGTTATTACCCTTGTAATATTCCTTAATTTTTTTCTTGTTTACATTATCATAACCAACACCAGGCCCATTATTCTTACGACAAAACGAACGTTTGTCGTCTTGGTTGAAAAATATCTACAAAACTTATTTTTTATTTCAGTGTTGCTAATCCCTACCATAAGCATAATCATTCATAACTACAATCTCTCGAAATTATTTACCATTCGCATTCATTGTGATGACGAATGACGACGAGGGGGTAAAATATATTTTTGTTTCATTTTTGTCAGTTGACTGAGTTCAATTCCAGCCATCACTCCACTTTTGTCAAGACTCCTGTTCGGACACTTTTTTAAGTTTGATTCCATTCATCCAGAAGCATCAACACAAAAGCAACAAGTGGAAAGTGTGGCTGTGTGATCCCCCTCTCACAAAATTCTTTCTTTTTCTTCCTCCCTTTTCTTAGCTAAAAAGTTTTTTTTTTCAATTTCAATCTTATTGATTTTCCTGCCCCGCTTTTGTTACATTTCTGTGCTTAGTTGATCACGTTTCAATTCCATATTTTAAATTAGAATTCTCATCAATAGGCCGGTCCATTCATCGCCGGGCGGAGGACTTGGCTCAAAAGGTAAGTTCAACTTTTCCAAAAATGTTCATTCTTTTTTCTAATACATATTGCCATATAGGCAGGCAGGTGATGTACGCTCTACGGCAGAGCATTCCAGCCAGGGTGTGGTGCACCTTAACAAACAGTATTGGGATTATTGGTGGCAGTCTCTATATGGGAGGTTGTGATGTGATCGGTATTGAATATTAACTAGGGGATTACACAACACCCTCCAAAATGGCAATAATAAATTTAAATCCAACTTCCAACATAATATTCATATATCCATTAGAGGAAAAGCAGAGAGAGAAAAGTCAGTTAGAGACATGGGGTATGCTTATGCTGCTGCTGCATATACATAATGTCGATCACTTCACCTCAAATCGAAATTCTTCTTCTTAAAATGAGAAAAAAGGTGGAGGAGACAGTCTCCTCTTCTGCCTGGCGCTGATAAATGGCATTAATAGAAAAGAAAACAAGAGAGGTTCAGCGTGGGTGCGAGAGTAGTCTACCGTGTCCTTGGTCTCCATCTCCAAAGTTTTACAATCAAGTTTGCACTCAAAACTCTCGGACTCATATATATATATATATATATATATAGGCATATATATCTATTCTACCAGACACCAGATAGTTTACGAGAGAGAGGAATAAACACCACCGTCACGGTGGGAAGGGATAGGATGAGACGACGACGGGATGATGAGAGTCTGGAACTAAAAGTGGGGCGGAGTGAGATATGTTTGAGTTTTAGTAGTTTAGCGTCACGGTTGTTCTCGAACTTTGAGATGGTCCCGTGGTTTTATATGGTGACACACCATGCTCGTTGGTTCGAGTAACCAAAAACTCTGAAATGAAAATTAGTTCGGGAAGGAGGCTACAAGAAAAAAAAACCGCGGAGGAGTTCCACATGTCCACCCGCCCGTTGTATGTATCCCTTCTATTCTTGTCTGCTAATGCTGCATACATAGCTCATTTTTGTTTCACCTTTTATTTTTAGTAGCTCATATAAAAAGGGAATAAAGAAACAAGTGAATTGACTCATAAAAAAATAGTCGGCTCCCACTCCCAAAAAGGAAGAAACGGGACGGAAGCAGCAAGCCTGTTCGTTTTTTTCTGTGCAGTGGAGAATGCGCGGGGACGCGACGATGACATCACTCAAAAGTTGACACACAACTTAAAACTTATGTCATCATTTTTAAATATGAATACGGGCTGGCTGCTGCTGCTGCTGCTGCTCCTACTGCTGAGTAGTAACACGTTTTTCTCCTCATGCGTACCAAGCTGATGATGATGACATGGTCACAAAGATGACAACGTGTGAAGTCGCCCTGTGGTTGCCAGTCATTTGGACATTCTGAATGTAAACACTTGTCAAGTGTCATTTTTCCTCTAAAAGGACAAAATAAATAGAACGCACAGCTCCACATTCCCTCATACTCAAGCTCCAGTAGAGTGCGAGTGGGTAAGACGCATTACAATAAAAGCTTGACGAGTTCATTCATTCATATTATACCAAATACCAAGCGTCCAATTTCTCCCTTTCCGGGATGTCAACTCCTTCAAAAGTCATACATACCCTCTTCGTGTGTGAGGCATCTTAAAACAGTGTCTTGCATTATTTTACAGAGCATAGTTTATTCAAAATATTTGCGGAATGATTTTGCTCCCTTTACCAGAAAGAATGCATTTTATTTTTCGAAGGCAGAACGGGATTCCTCCGTTATTGGATTCACTTTATAATATCCTAAGCCGTCCAATTTAAAGCATTTTCTTTGTCTTCTCTTCTCTTGTCTCTTCCAAAAAGTTCACACACATTTTTCCTACTTCTGCTGCTCCGGTTATTTAAGCCTTTCGTTTCAGCAATAGATTCGCATTTCTTCCTTGGTAGTTGTGTTACTCAAGAGGAGAGGAGGGACACAGTAGGATAATATCATCATCATCATCTCGCCCAGCAAAGTGTTTAGTGTTTTTGTCTCGTCGCGTCTGCTGCCTCCGTCTTTGTCGTGACGTATCATAGATATAGATACCTATAGGTATGCAGTACATATGTAATATCCCTACAACTCTCCTATCTTATTATTATTATTGAGCTCATCTGATCTCCTCCCAAAAGTTCATTTGGCAAAAAATATCTTCTTGCGTATACCTGACTCACTGAAGAAAATTCACTTTCAACGGAGGAATGATATATATGTTGGGGCTACTTTGACGACACAAACACACACATTCCTCCTTCCTGCGTCCTGCCTGCCATGCATATTACTTATATAAGCCTCTTTTCCCAATTCTTCTGAACTGGGGCTGGCGTTTAGAATGCGATTTTCGAATTGTCTCTGTCGACTTTGTTCCAACTTTGGCGAATCAGCCTAGAAAAAAAAGAAGCAATCTTCTTCTCTCTCACTCTCTCTCTCTCTCTCTCTCTGCCTGATTGTCATACAGCTTCTCTATCTAATGAGGACTCTCTGTCTCTAGAGTTGTTCGGAATACATGGATGAAATCACTTGTTTTATCTCCTCGCACGACACACGACACAACATCCATCCCATCGCATATTGTGCCATGTTTTTTAATCTAGTATGTTTTTACTTATACAATATTCTCTGCAAAGTAAGTAAGTAGCAGTGTTATTCTCTCTGTTCATCATGTGCGTACGTACATGCATGAATGCTTTGGTTGTTCTTATTTTCGGAGGAGTGACGACTCCTCCGATCCCATTCCTTCCTTCCTTCCTTTCCTTTCCTTCAGCAGCAGCATCAGCATCTCAATCTCAACCCAACCCAATGGCTAAAAATGTGCTAAAATGTGTTGAAGAGAGAAACTCGGGAGCGAGAGAGGATGGATGAGAGACGACAAAGTTGCTAGCTTTTTTAGCTTCTCAAGTCTCAAACCGTCATCCGTCGGTTTTCTCCTCTACACTCAAATACCGTTTAAATATGGCATATATTCAATAAAAGGCTCACACGACGACGACGATGATACCAGCAGCAGAAAGAAGCAGCAGCGACGAGCGAGATACGGAGCGACGTGTGTTTGCAAACTTTGCCAAAAAATTTTTCACCACAAAAAAAGTGGAATGGAAAGTACAGAAATAGAAGCTATTTTTGTGTGAGCTGTGCGAGTGTGAGTACATTCATGCGAGAGCAGAAGAGGAGCGAGCATGTGTATGTAAAAAAGTTGTACTCACTCATCCTCCTTGCCTTTTGCACGGCATAATATTATATAGGTTTAATACCTAATATTATATAGATCGAACTCACTGTTTTTCCTTCCTTGTACACTAATAAACAAGAGGAGAGTCAGAGCAGGCAGCTCTGCGATCACAGCCACACTACTCCGCACTTTATCTTTGTCTTCCTTCTCAATTCTCCTCAAAAAGAAAATCAAACCATGTCGTAGCTCAAACCGTCTTGATCGTCGTGGCGTGTAGGCTGCATGAAAATTAGAGAGAAAAAAAAGAGCGATATATAGAACCTCTCGCCACCACTCATAATATCTTGTCTTGCTTGGTTCCCACATGTGTGGAAGGAATGAAAGTATCGAATCTGTATCAGATCCAATTCAGAATTTCTCACAATAATACATATAATATGCAATTCCAGCAAATCTCATTTGGAGATGACTATGCCAAAAAAAGAACAAGCGTGCTCATGCAAATATACTTAAATGCAAGAGAATCCTTAAATTGCAAAATTCACCCCCAAAAAATGCCTATCTATAAAGTCATTAGTGTAAACAACAAAATACGGAGAATCGCAATAACCTACCATCATCATCCACATTACCTAACGGTTCACATCATATTGTTATTATTATGCACCTTGACAGGTTGAAAAACTCACACATTTTCTCTGCACCAGTTATTGCCCCCCCCCCTCAAAACGAGAGAGAAACGGTGAGCCAGCCTGTCTGTGGACAGAAGGCACGTGGTAATGGAGATCCTCATCATAAGTTAATGGGAGCTTGTTGGGCTTCGTTCTCCCTTAAGAAATTGAAATCGGAGGAGATGATGAGAAAAATGGGTTTAAGGGCAGAGGTGAAATGACTGATGGAGTGAGAGGAGCATCTTCTCTGCCAACACATTTCATGCTTTTTTTGTCTGTTAAAAGTCAAATCCCATTGTAAATCAGGGATGTTTTAATTAAAAACCAGCCATTCCAACTGAATTAGTGCAAAAAACAAAAAAAACGATGAAAATGGATTTTTTTTTGTATGGAGCCCCCTTATGGATATAATATATATTGATGATGATGATAGGAAAACTGCAGGGTTATTATAGCGCGGCTCTGTTACTGCCCAAGCTAGTATACCTATATTATATCTTTCTTTACAGAAAATTGAAGTCGTAAATGGACTGGTCATCATAACAGTAAGAGAAATGTTGATGGTTGAAGACACAACATACTAACTATAAGTATATATATATGATAATGACGTGGTTGATATGGTGTCATTTGATGTGGTCCTCTCCTAAATATCTCGCAGGTCTTGTATGTCACCATTATTACTGCCATAAAAAGAGCTTTCAACGTCGACATTCATCACTCGACGTTATCATCGCGAGTTTTTTTTTCGTAAAATAAAAAAAAAAGATGTACACCGTTGTGTGTTGTACCTGGAACTTGCCGAAGCCGATTGTCCTATTTTCAAAAAGCAAACATTATTATGAAGATACGACCGACCATGCAATTACAATTACGATATGCTCGCGCAGTTTTCATTCTTTTGGCTGGCTCAATTATGTGATTTATTGGAGTTGTTGGGGACACGGGAGGGTGGGCGTTATCTCATGTTTACATTAGAATTAGAATTGCAAAAGCAAAGATTATACGTCTTTTTTGGCCAAAAACGCGCAAGAAGAAAAGAAAACAACAACAAAAGACATTTCATTTGAAACGCTTTGTTTGTCATCTAAAGGACGCAATGATATAATAATAATAATATGCTAATTGCACTTAATTACGCTCAATCTCGTCCCTCCTTTGAAAGCCAGTTGAAAGCTTGAGGATTTATGAGAGGATCACTATAAAGTCAGACAATGAATATGTAATTAATTGCACTAGCATTTTTGGGTAATTTATTGTAATTAACAGGTTGTTTACTTACTTACTTTTTGTGCATAATAGAAACATCATCAGGTAATACGAATTATTATGGCCAAGTAATAATGCCTCTATGGCCCTGCAGCGAGCTACTTGTATGTATATACTTACTTTCCAGAGTTTGGTACAATTTCAGAGGTGTACAAAAAATGGTGATGAGCTGTTATGAATCAGAATGGTATCGAATGAGTAATAGGTATTTTTCTTTTGCATTACATTTCATTTCATGTCTTCACTCACTCCATCGTCAGTAGTGATGGCGTTCTGCACGCATTTTTATTATTATTATTTCCACGAACAAAAAGGGAGAAAAAGTGTAAGTGTGCCAGGGGATAATGGACATCTCCTTAAAATCATCTTTTGTCCTCTGGACACGCTCATAATTTGCGTATTCCGTAATAACACAATAGTCATGAAATCCCATATTATATTGCTTTGGATGGGAGTAGTCTTTTGGCCAAGATGAATGATAATGTGGAGTGCATCCTATCCTCTCTCACAAATAGGGAATACATCACAAGGTGACACCACACAAAACGACAACCCCACTTATCTTCCTCACCTCACCTCCCCGACTCAACCTATGCAGCAATCTTCTCCTCTCTTAACGCTCTGGACTAGAAAAAAAATTAATGCAAAAAAAAAGAATAATAATAATCACGGTGTGTGATGGTGTTGGTGGTGGTGGCTGCAAAAAGGTCTCTGTTTTTGGTTTGAAATAGATACATAAGCACACCACGCCGACGATTGTGGTTTCAACCATTATATTTATTATACAGTTTGCATAATATGGGTTTGGACGGTAAAAAATGGGTGTATATATGGCAACAACAAGAAGACAAAGATACAGTTTTTACATATGGACAAGGACTGTTAAATGTGGAAAAAGTGGTAATAATTGTAAATTGTTGGAATGGCAGAGAGAGAGAGAGAGAGAGCTAAAGAGGATCTCTCCTGTGAACATGTTTGATCTTTGTTGATGATCAAGAAAGAGAAGCAGTGGAGAAAAGTTTTCCTTTTAAGACGAGGGCGTAACTTGATATTTAGTAGCCACACGAAATACACACACACACACATACACACACACTCACTCTCATATTATAATATTCTGCATATCCATACAGATTTTTTTATGCCTACTCATTCCCCTTTTTACTCTCCGTGTAGTCATACAAGACGGGGAAGGGAAGGGAAGAAGGCAGTAAGCAAGCAGTAGTTTTTTAGAATGGGAAAATGAACAAGAAACAGGCTTTTTTCTAATGTCGATGGACCATTAAACGAGACACTAGTCTACTCGAAAAAGTTGACGGAGACGGATGATGATAGAGATAGATTGCGGATTTACATGGGATTTTTGTCCATTTCAATCACCTTATCTACATCATGTCCTCTCTCCATCTCCACTAACTATAACAACACTGTCTCTCTCTCCTCCTGCCTCCTGCTCCTGATGATGCTCCTTCTCACAATAGTTGAGTAAGGTTCACCTTTAAAAATATACCATCTCGCATCTCATTTTTTTAGCAGCTCTCATTGTCCTCATACTCCTCATCCTCCTCGTCATAATAAAAGAAAATGCTCTGAAGTTTCCAAGACACAAAAAAGAGAGGAGAGCATTATTGAGTGACCAGAAAAAGAAATGCTGTGTTTGTAGAACAACTGGCCGTCGTCGTCGTCGTGCATCTTTCTGTACCTGGGAGAAGGAGATAGTTTCAAGTTGCCCCGACTTGGTTACAAGTAAAACGCCATGCAGCATCCATGCATGGCACCACCACTCCATTCGCCACCACTGGCACTACCAGACTGCCATGCCGTTCCACCTGCGTGGGTGGATTAATACAGATGGAAATGGAAAATGGATGGATCTCTCTGAAGAATCCACTTTGGTTCTGAAATACATGATGGGCTACACGATTCATTCTTGCTTTTTATTCATGTCACCTGCCAATTTCCACCAGATCGATTGAGTTTACAAGGCATTCTTCTTGAGCCATCTTGTAATCAGCAAAAATGAGCAAATGAGCCATTGCATTGAATTGCATTGCATTGAAGGTATTGAATGTATCGGATCATCGAATAATATTTAAAAGAGAGCGGAGTAGTAGATTAGAGTTGGATTAGCATTGGTGGTGATGTGGTGGGGTGGTGGAAGTGGAACCCGTATGAATCTGGAAATTTGAATGATTTAGAGGGCAAATCAGAGCTTGAAGGGAGGACCCCAGTAGTGATCATGACAAGGGATATATTTCTCTCTCAAATTAAAACCATTGCAGAATGGAGGAAAGTGGAAATAAATAAATCAGGTTGGGCAACAAGCCCATCGCATCGTCGTTTTTTAGGGCTGGGTCCTCTCAATCTGTTTCACTTAAGAAAAAAGGGAGAAATCCTTTTTTTCCTCTTTTGATGGGGCAGCCAAAATCAAAACAAATAATAATAGTGTAGAGCAACCGTGTACAACATGGGAATGAGACAAGGGGCGATTTGTTCGTTCGTCGAAGGGAAACCAGCTTAGCGAATATAATTAATGCGGACAGTTGGACAGTGACGTTTTTGAGGAGAGCAGAGTAGCAGTCGCAGGTTGAGGCTGAAGCTGAGGTGGTGGTCAAAGAGTCTCATTGACGGAGACATTATGGGATCATGACTGCGTAGGTATTTTATAGAGATAGGGAGAGATTTTTTTGGTGCGTTCTCCTCCTGCACTGCACCACTTCGGCTCGGATACTGATCTACATGACAGGCTTGACATGACATGGCCAATGAGTGGAGCACAATATGAGTGCTCACCAGAGAATACAGTAATTGACATTAATTCCCCATTCAATCAATCAACAACCGGAGCAAGTCTGCAGAGTCGTCTACAAACTCATTTGTGGGATCCATCCCTAATCTAGAAATATGTTCTATGCAGACTTCTTCCCTGCATCTCTGCATCATCATATTATATATGGTTGTTTGTGAATTTCAGCATCATTTGTATGTTTTCTCCCTTTTGTCGCTTCCACAAAAGAATAGAGAGAGGAATCATAAGTAATATGCCTGGGCCTTTATTGTTTCAACTCCACCTTTCTTCTTCTTTCCTCCAAAGTGGTCATATGCATATTCGAAAGAGTCGAGTGGTGGTGGTGGCGGACCATTATTTTCACGTCGAAAAGTGGAATTGATGTGTTCTCATGCAATTTTTATGGAGATTTTTCCTCCTCTACTTGAGTGGTGGTGGT
>JAANSN010002214.1:0-25727 GCA_036850665.1 Dicranocentrus wangi | reverse complement strand
CTCTCTCTCTCTCTCTCTCCGTCCGTTGCGTATTGTTTATCTCAAACGGAACCATTTAAACTACATGTGTTATATAACTGGCTCAGGCTAAACAGAGCACAGGTTTGCGTTTGCCTCCGATTGCTGCTGAACACATTAAGTTGCACACAGGGCATGTTTCGTTCGTTGAGTCGTGGGCTACGAAAAAGGAAAATATAGGTCTGCCTGCTCCTATTCTGTAGTGTAGTCCTCCTGCTCTCATGTGAATTGATGATATGTCATGCTTCATTTTCAACGTAGCCATAAATTTACGTCGAGTTTGAATGGCAAAACCTCAACTGCATATGGTCTTTCCTCTTTCGGAAGGGAAAAAGTCAAAAGTATTATTACTATTTTGTTTGCATTCTCAAAAATATTATGTAAATGGGGACGGGCCTGTCCTCCGCTAAACGTGTGAAAGTAAGAACCTCCCAGAGTATAGTTGAGACGTATGGAGTGCCCATCTGAATCTTTTTTCCTGTCCATTTAGGACAGGGTTATGATTACAGAGTGATTTAATATTAACGTGAAACCCTGTGTTGTGTGTGATGTCTGCTGCTGCTGCTTGACTTTTGCGTGCTGAAAAGTCAAGCAAGCAATAAGGTATATATGGTATGGCATGGTATATGGTGCGGTGGTGGTCAAATGGACACACAATGAAATGAAAAGGTACAATTTTCGAGGTATAAAACGTCCCAGTGTATATGGGACTACTGGGAGTTGGGTGAAAAACGGAGATGACCGTTGGTCGGAATATAGGGGAACCGCAAAACAGGAAAACCTTTTCACTCGCAAGTTGTAAAAAAGAGCTATATAGAGCGTAAGTTAATTTCGGCAAGTGTTAAACCCAACATACTTTTAGATTCTTATAAGAGTACTAATTCTTACACAAAAGGTTTGGCTGTGACGGGGACAGGAGGATAAATGCCTTAAATTCGTATTGTTCCGTTTATGGCCATTTTTTTACTTTTACCCTGTCGACCTTCCCGTTCTAGAAACGCATTTCATTCCGTTGAAAAAAAAAATACTGACTGTGTACAATACACTATACGCTACGCTGTATACCTATGTTATGTACGCGGAAGGGTAAGAGAAATACGTTTTTTTTCATCCAATGCCCTCCCCTCGCACACTCGTGTGTTGGACTGGTGAAAGGTGTACATAAACGAGGGAGACAGATATCGCGTTTCTCTCTACGCAAGCTTACTCTATATGTGTAGTAAATACAGGTCTCACATTTCAGCTCACATGTGCCGTGAAATGTGAAGTGTTTGGAAGGCCATTGGAAAGTCAGATTGTGTTTACTCTGACAATGTGCTCGATCACCCTAGTCAGTTCCGGGAAAGTTTTGGAGGGAGCTGGAGAAATTGCGCGAGGGACCACGCTGCCCTCTCGCCAGCGGTTTGGGGATTTTCTCCGAGAAAGGTTGAGCAGGGAAGTTGTTTTCTCCGGGAACTGGTAGATGGGGAAAGAGAGGGAAAGCTTTGGTTTGTAAGCTGGGTTGGTTCTGGTAGATGGTAGACAATGCGCAGCAGATTTTCCATGACACAATTCATTATTTTACCCAGCAAACCTAAGAATCTTTGAGTACAACTGCATTGGTGTATACGTAAAGTCTTTATAACGACGTTTAATTTTGCAAAAACTGTAGCGACACGCTATTAAAATACTTGGCAAACTGTATCGATATTTTTGAAGTTACATGCCAAACCTGTCCGTGATTACTGTGAAATAATCTCGAATCTCGATTGAAATGTTGATGAAAGGGAGTTTTGATAATAATATTACGTTAAAGCAAATGGGAATTCGATATTACAAAAAAGAGAAAAAACAGAATTTCATCTTAAACTGCGATAACATAAAATCTTGATAATGACGTTTAATTTTACAAAAAATATTAAGATACGTTTACGTTTTTTTAACAATTAAAAATTTGTAAACTAGATTGATATTTTAAGCTTGTGAAGCCTATCCGTAATTGCTGTTTCGTACTCGATTGAAATGTTGATGAAAGAGTTTTTGATTGATACTACATTTAACACAAATATGGGATTATTTGATATTACTATAAAGAGAAAAAACACGGAATTTCATCATAAACCCTTCTAGCTTTCGTCTACAAAAACTTTTGTTTTCATCAAATCATTAGGTAGCAGCAGGAGCAGTTTCATTTAGTTTCATAAGATGATAATGAGGTGTATATGGGAATCATAAAATAATGATGACACAAGCAAAAAGGAGAAAGTGCTTTCTTCACCTTTTCTCTTCTTTTTTAGCTCGCATCGTCTTCAGTTTGTTAGGCAAAACATTTCTTCATTACCACAAATAACCCTCTCTCTCGTCAAAGGCAAGCTGATAAATTATATTTTAATACACAAAACTACACACATTTCAGTAGATCCCAACTAATCCACTCGCTCTGTTTTCGCAAACCTCAACTACACTACACAACACACACTTTGATGGGAAATGGGAACACAAAAGAAAGACGAAAATGCACTCCTTGTTCCATTTTTTCCTTTGCTCTCTCTCTCTCTCTCTCTCTCTGTCAAGATGAAGTGTAGTCCTTCATACCATACACATACACACACAGTTTCCTCCAAATCATCTCCATCAAAAGGGAAAAAGTGATACTAGGAGAGAGTTGTGTAGCTAAACCATTTAAACATTTGAAAGGAAAAAGATGTATTTGTTAGGAGCTTACATGTAACAGCTCTCCAGCTCATAAAAGTGGATGAATCGCGCATTACAGTGGAATCAAAGCCGGCCATTGTGTGCTGCTGCTATACATCCATTTCAGCTGTGAGATTTAATTTATAACGACTCCCTTCCTGTCCCTTTTTCTTCTACTCGGGGAAGGATTGAATCTCTCTGGTAAATCTGGAAGACCTTTTCCCTTTCATCTTTTTTCTGGCCTATTAATGGCTGACTCAACGATCTACCCATAATTCTGGAGGTGGAACGAATGCTGCGACAAGACTAACATAGATTGAAAAGTACATATATACATATACTACACTTGTTTTTTCCACGCTGCCACTTGAGCTCGCTCCGTGTCTCCCTTAACTTTGTCTTAACTTTTATAATACGTATGGCTAACGTTGGGATGGAAAACGTTAATGGTCGTCTTCGGTTATTATGAGGATTGATTCAAATTGCAAATCTGACGACTACAAAAACTCCACTGATTTGCTTTCGATGAATAAAAGGCAAAAAAGTAAAAGGTTTTTGCTGAATCCCGTATAATATAGTATGCATATTATGTGTATATGAAGAAGGAGGAAGCAAGCTTAATTTTTTTTTTCAGAGAATCACTTTTCTTTTGTTTCTCATACAGTATGTAACATTTTCCAATCGGTTACTGTCGACTCACTTCTCTAAATAAAATGTATAATTTTTTTTCTTCAGGCAGCTCGCTCTGATTTCTTTTCTCCGTTTCACAAAGCTGACAGGCAGAGGCGGAGAACACACGTAAACATATGCATACCAGAAGACGGAGGAGAATCTCATTTGAGAGTGTTGTAAGCATTAGCGTGAGCACATTAAGATAAAACATTAGTCGGAGTGATACTCTGCTGCTGGATGGAACTAGAGACACTGTTCCATATTCAAAAACGCGTGGTGGATGAGTGGAGTGGAGGAGGAGGAGGCTTTGCGCTTTTGAAAATGAAAATTGTCTTGAACTTAAGATCCCCAGCTTCTCTCTCTCTCTCTCCTGACGATGATGATGCTCTTATACGAAATCGTTGTGTTTTCACACTCATTGAAGCATTTATAAAATCCTCCAAATTTATAATAGCCTTAATAGAACCGATGATCACATTGTAATTCACTTTATTGACATCGTAAAGCACTTTCCCGTCAGGAGTGATAGTGAGTTCGTAACTCATCCTGGGAACAGGGCACACACATCCATGCTGTGATGCTGTGCTGTGTCTTCTTGTGTATAGTTTTCTTTTTCGTTAAAAATAAGTATGTAGCGAAATCAGGATGAGTGGAGATTGGAGAAGAGAGAGTTTTTTTGGCTGAGAATTATGGAACACATTGGGAAAGTATGAGGGCATCAAATACCATTATAAATTCGTCAATATGTCTTTGTCAAGTGATTCCCTGTGTAAGTAAATAAGCTCAAGGGTTAATGTATTGGCTTTTCCCGGCACACAGTCTCTAAGTAAATTTCGTTCGAGAAGTGGAAGATTTCATTTTAAGAGCTCAGCTCTCGAAGAAAAAGCAGTTTTCTTAGCTTTTTCCGGAATAATGGCAGAGTGAGACTATTTTCCTTGTTTTTTCCTGGATATAATGGATCGTGATCGTAATATATTTGATTTGGATGGAAAATGTGGAGGGAAAAAAGAAACGGGAGTGTGTGGTGGTGGAGGCTAGGGAAATGCGGGCGAGTTTCATCGTACATACGAGAGACTAAAAGGGACGACGGCGAGAGAGAGAGAGAGAGAGAGAGAGAGAGAGAGAGAAGATGCGGATTTTAATTAAATTTTAGACACCACCGAAAGCCCATGCAAATGTTAGATGATCCTTGTGCTGAAGTAATAATAATGGGAGGCGATCAATGGGCTAGATAAGTAAATACTAGAGTTCCTTGAGAATACAAGACAATGAAAGAATCCACTTTAGCTTAGAGGAAGCAGGAGCATCATCCTCTCAGTTTTTTCTCGATGAGGATGAAAACGGTGATGATGATTATATATCATTCAGGAAAAGTGCTTTCAGTAAATGATCTTCCCTCTGGGTCTGGTTTCCTTCCAGAGAACAATGGGAAATTGGGGGCTGAGAGGGTGGGCAGGTCAGTGGGTTAAAAGTGTGCTCAATCTTGCCCCGTTTTGTGTACAATTTACGGGAGAGTCGCACATATATACATATTGATTTGTTTAGAAAAAATATGTGCCGTCTACGAGGAAGCACGTCCTCTGCTGAAAAATTATCGCGAAAAAACATTTGGCCCAGAGAAGTGTGTTCATTTTTACCCCTCTGTGTTTTCGCAATGTATGGAAGGAAAAGTTCATTGGCATTTGAAATATGGGTGGTTTTTAGGAGACTCAAGAAAGACTGTGAGGTTTTCTATAATCAAAAGTATAGTTTATAGGATAGAATGCAAGACCGTATGACATCAACTCATAACTTACTCTTAATTGCTGATGTATTCTTGTGAAGAATACAAAAGGAGAAGAAAGAGGTTCGAGTTGAACAAGGGGTTATTCATTTGAGAGCAAGGATCTAAAAGTAATAATCATAACAGCTAGCTGCCATGAATGATGAGCACGTTTACTTTATTACCATTATCACAATGAAGTGGAACTATTAAGTCGCTGTGTGGGATCGATTGTTGAATTTTGATAAATGATTCGAGTCAACGCTATTTATCAGCTTGAGCGGGAACCTGAAAAGTTGGATAATAATATCATAAACATTCTGCTATTCTGACTCAAAAAATGTCTAGGAGCTGTCATGTGCACAAGCAGGGCTAATGATGACCCAAAGGGAAAAAATGTTGAGACGCGAGACGGAGGGACAGTCTCAAGAGGTGATCGCATATTGCCAAATGTATTATATAGGCGTATTTTAGCAGTATCATATTTTTTCATAATTGTTTTTTTTCGAAATGAGTGGAACTTGGAGAGATTTACCATGTGATGTGATGAGTTACCTTACGTAGATGACTAGGTCCACGGGTACATCTTAATTGATTAAGGATTCAAGGAAAAGATTGCTGTTATGTTCCCCCGTGATGATTGCTGATGAGCAGCTTCATTAACGACCATTTTTCTTTCACAGAAGTCATTTGGCAAGTTTTGCTAAAGTAATGGATTCTTTGGCACCAACTTTACATTTTCGTGGGACCCCACGTAGGTTTGCAAAAATGTAAAATTGGACGCCTCAAATTGAAAGATAGGACAGCAGACTAAAAAAGGTGATATGAAGGTTAACTGTGCATTGCTCTAATGAATNAAAAGGTGATATGAAGGTTAACTGTGCATTGCTCTAATGAATATGTATTCACTAAGCTTGTTAACAATTGATGGAAGAATTATTTTTTTTATAAAAATTACACAGAAGCAAAGCTTTTCCAGCATTTTTTGGATAGAACCATAAACCGTAAAAGTTGGCCAGCAGAAAAAAAGCCAAAATAAAAACAGTTGTTTTTTCCTGGTTTTAATGTGGTATCACTGGCATCCTTAAAATCCCCACACATACGACCCGCCGCTCCTCTTTTTCTACATTCCCTCAGCGGAAAATGTAAAACCAGAGGGACGACAATGTGTGGGATTTAGTTAGTCGGATGGGACTGTCACTATATCCGGATTAGCATTAGGAGCTGTCGCAAGTCATTTCAGAGGAGGATGTCACACCAACTGATATACTTATTGGAAGTGACTGATCTCTTTGTGCTTACATACATGTCCAATCTAAACTAGTAAAAAGAGGAAAATCTTTTTTTTTTCTCTTCTCTTCCACTTCCATACTACTACTACTACTGATACAAACCCAACAGCTTCCGTAGTAGATATAGCGAAATGCATTGTATTTTATATGCCGCATCCCAGCGCCTTTTCTTCCAGCTCCGAACGCTCCGTCGATCCCGCCGCTATATACAAGTTCAAATGTGTCGAAAAGTATTGAAGAGCATTGAGAAGGAAGAACATGCGGTAGTAAATCGGTTTTTACTGCATCCCATCAACTTTTACGGTTCTCACCCAAAAAAGGAGGCCGTGTTTCCCATTCTCTACTCTTTTTTTCACATTTTATTCCTTTGAACCATTCCCTACAGAAGAGAGAGAGAGAGAGAGAGAGAGAGAGCTTTTTGAGAAAACATGGAATACCAAGATGAAAAGATGTATCTGGTATAGTATATCCTCAGCACTCAACCTATAAAACCAGGGATATTGTACCGATCGGTATAATTTTCCCCCGTATAAGGCTCCCCATCTCCAACAAAGTTGTAAAGGCTTTACACACTAAAAATGCAACAACATGGAAAACTGAAACTTGGGGAGATAATGTTACGCAATTTTTGTTCAACTTGTACCCTTCTCCTTCTCCGTGTGCTCAGCAGTGTACACATGTACATCATATTAAAATCCATTCCATTTCATTCCCGTATTTCGGAAATCTTGAAGTCGATCGGGATAGGGACGCAATGTAGGGGCTCCTATAAGAGCCAGATAAAAATACATACGATGAACGAACCAAGAATAGTGTATAAGTTGATGTTGTTCAAGAATTTTTATTTCCTCTTCAACCTTTTCTGTTCGTTTTTTTTACTACATCGATTCCGCGGCGGCTTATTGTGGGCGAGGTGGTTGGCTCTCTCTGCAATTTAGAGATGGGCAAGGTTTTAGGAACGAACGTACCGTCGTCGTCGCTGACAAAACAAGGGATTCTTCTTTACAAGGTGGCGACATGAGAACGCGTGTCTTTGTGCGTGTGGCTTATCCACGGATGTCTAACTAAAAGATATGATATTGTTCAACTGCATGGTCAAAAGATACGGGTGAAATTTACGACAGGTGTATGTAGCGCGAGCGAGCCAGGTTGATGATGCAAGTGCAGCGGGATTTTGATCGGTATTTGGTTTGTTGGGCAAAGTTTGAGTGTTTTCTGGAAACTCGAACAGGTTGACGATTGCAATCCTTATTTGCTTCTGATATGTTGGCAACTCGGAGAAACTTGTACGAATTTACATAAAAGTATACATAGGTATACGTATAGGTGCTGGGAGAAGCCCGCCTTACCGTTCCGTTTAGTCTTGATCTGGGTGAGATATCTCTCTATCTCGGGTTGTGTTTTGAAACATGTATCAACTCGAGACTGTTTATATAACTCCCTCCTTTTCCTCTCCAACTTCCTATCACTTTTCTCCTCCGTATTTTATTTTTCCACACAAAAAATACTTGAAAAGTTGAGATGTTCCCTGTATGCTCATGTGTGGAGATTTTTTCGGTTTTCCCGAGATTTATGTGGATTTTGGATGATAACATCACAATTTTTTTCTCCTGGTTTGGTATATATATTGTTGAAAAGGGGACGAGAAGGAGGTGCACTTGAATAAAGACACAAGACAAAGTAATAATATATATGCATATCTACAGATACAAAGATACGGGATCTCGGGATGGATTGGGTGTGAAAAGCTTGCCAAACTCGGGGCTGTGTCCTATAATATATGATTTTCTTTTTGTTGATTTTTCCTCCTTTTTCCCATCTCACAATTTTTATATTTTCAGCTCTCGCCGTCGACAACCCTTTCTGGGGAAAGAATACAAGGTGGTGGTGGGCTATGAAAGCAGGGTACGGCACTGATGGAACAGGATGTAATATGGAGCTATGAATTCTTGAAATCAATTTTTATGTTTTTACGACGAAACTTTTATGACTTCCAGTGTTTTGTTTCTTTTGTAACATTTTCCCCCTTGGATTCAAACATTTATTGACATTTACATTTTGTGCGGTTTGTACTCCCTGGCTCTTCTCACACTGACTTCTAGGGAAAAAAGGATAAAAACTATACACAAAGTCAAGGTATGCACATGGAAGAGTCAGACCGACACGCGGGTAGTATTTTCGGTAATATAAAAAATGTCAAAATTTTTACGGTACCATTTTCAATCATTTCGTGTTGAGCCCTCCACGAACAGAAAACGTGTTTCCCGGGAGCTGTACGCACCACCACCGTTGTGCTGCTACTAGTACTACTACTCCATGGATGTGTTGTGGAATTCCAGAAATTGAAATTTCAACAAACCCTTTTAATATGAAAATAATGCTTCTTCTTCATCTCAACTGTCACGCAAATGGGAATTCTTTTTATGGGATCCTCTCCATCAATCCTGTAGCAGCATTATCCAGTGCGTGAAGAAAATTCCCGTTAAAAATTGTTATTACTTATGCACCTGTTTAGCCCATTCCTACACACGCCTTCTTTGCTTTGGCGTCCATAAACCCGACTGATCTTTGTTCCATCCAAATAGGAAACAATGGGGAAACGGAAATATATTTTTATATGGCTTTTATTAAGAGCGTAATGTTGTAATGTTAGTCATCTTATTTACTACATGCATGCTCTAATGTTTTGCTGTATCAAATTCCATCTCGATCCATACGTCCCTGTCTTTTATATACTTTTCTTTTTTTAAAAGAAAAAAGAAGAAGAGCAGGCTCCTTTTGGTTGCAATAATGTACAGGGTTTTATGCGATGTTTAGTGCGCCCTGGAAGACACAAGGCTGAAAGTTGAGTGCATGTAAAGTGAATTCTTAATGGATTTGTCGATGATGATCTCTCCTGACATGACAGGAGATTCTGGGAGAGGAGCTGTGTGGGATAATGGAAATGATGCATTGCATTGGATTATACGCATTACACAACATTCCATGTCCATGTTGAACATCAAGCTGCATTTATGAGTTTGGTAAATAACTCTCACGCAACAACGCCTGTATTTTAATACATATATGGAGGACGTACGTTACGTTGCTGGCTGGTGAGGGATGATGAGGAGGGATGCACGATGACTGACTAAAATTCAAAACGCTAGTCTCTCTCTCTCTCTCTCCCTTCTTCTTTTTCCTCCGTCACTGCTAATATTATTAGTAAGACATGATGTGCATTCTGATGACATGTGCACGCTTCAATTTCATTCACTTACGGGATTGCTCTCTTGACCCGGGGAACACAGCAACGGGCACAAAATAATATACAGCTTTATTATTATATATGATATACTGTGTGTGTGGGTCCGTCGTCCGTAGTCCGTATGATAATATAATAAAAAAAAGAACGGGAAATGTATTATGAAACCAAGATACATCATCCTCCTATATTTTATGTGCCAATAAGCAACTCTCTCGCTCGCTCTATCTCCATCTACATCCTCCATCCATCCACGTAAGAAAATAAGCAATGTCATAATAATATTCTCCTCTGATAAAAGCACTCGTCTCGTGTGGTAGAGAATATTGCGTGGACTGGACTAAAATATAAATTACCGGTGTCGCTTCGCTCGCTTGTACACCACCATCCCCCAGTATATGGGAGTAAAAGCCATAATAAAATATGAATTATGGGACTATTAGCATTCGTACATTTTCCCATGACATTTGCTCCCTCTCCGTATGTCTTTGTCTTTTCGAGCGAGAGAGAGAGAGAAAAAAGTCAGGTATGCTGGTCGGATGGTCGGTAGGTCGGGTGGGTGCAGAGAGGAGGGGGAGAGGAGACAGGAACACGAGGATTGAATTGGAAACAAGGGATTTACACAGGCAATAATATGTACCCTGGTAGGATTAACATGGAGAAAAATATTCCCCTATAAAATATTTCATGAGGTATGCCCTGGATTACAACATTCTCTCTGTCGTATATCAATCAGCTCAATTTTTAATTTGCATTCGATGACTACTGTCGATTGGTTGCCACCTTTTGGTACAAATAATTAATACTTTACTTTATATACCTCGTCGCGATACTTCAGGCCCTCCATGCGTATCGCACTACTGGATTAAAAAGTAAAATGGCACATGGCGCACCAGACCAGACCAGAGACGGCGGCGGCGACGGCCGTATTTTCACCCATTGTAATTGTAAATGAGTGAAGATATTAATGAAATCTAGAGGGTCCGCACGGTTCCTCTGGTGTGTGATATATGCCATTATATACATATATACGAGGACGAGCGGTGGAATTGCGTCTTGTGTTTCCTTTATTTCTCCACAGCCGCATCACTCTCTCCAGAGTTCGCGGTCTGTCTATATAGAGCGGAGCGGAGGAGCAGTGAGGAAACGTATGTGATGATATAGAAAAGAAAAACCCATTAGTAGCCGTCAGCTTGCGACAAAGCTGTTAACTTTATTGTGAATATTGTATCACTAATCTGTTTCCTTTCCACTTGTTCTCGAAAAACGTCTAACCGTCGTGGCATATTATATATTGTCTCTCTCTCTATATATACCATATAATATATATTGTGGAGTATCTTTTTCCTTCAGGATTGATCTTTTTTTTCCTGGTGGGGGTTTTCCACCCTGTTTTCTTTTCCAGTTGGGAAAACCTCCGTTTTATTATAGAAACGCGCCGGATAGCAGGTTTAATTCACAGTCTCATCCTTGTCCTTTTTTGTGGAAAAAGAGAAAAGAGTTGCCATTATCATTATCTGCACGTGGTATTTTAATTTGTTCATATATTCTTTTGTCTCTTTCGAGAGAAAGTGTGGACGGCAAGGACTAATGCGGTGGAATGAGAAACGGCTAAAAACGCTCTCACCCGGGCTCCCTCCCTCTCTTTATATAACTGTTTTGTATTGCCATCTTTTTCTCCCCAAGTGAAAAAGGCAGGAAAGATTACTACTGTGGTTTTCAAAAGTAATTTTCCGAGTTGCCTCCACACGCGCTTAGCGATGAGCCTAACACAATAATAAAAAAATAGAGAAGAAGAAGATGAAACTTTCACTTGCATTATATTGTCTGTTTGGCTCTTTTATTTTCTTGGTGTTGCGGCGGCCGTGTGGTGGAGGAGCAGGCTGGAAAATAGTTTTATATTATTGGGATTTTCTTTCGGTGGAGAAAACTTTTTGAAAAAGAAATATACTTATACAATATTATGTTTCTCATATTGGGAATCCCGGGATAACCCGAAGAAAGCGGAATGAAATATTAGACAATTAGATACATGTTTTCATTTTCTAAACAGTAATTATCCCAAATAAAGTGGCCGGGAAGAGGGACGATGCAACGACGACGTCATCACAAATTGAATCTCAAGTTAAGTTCCCTCTTGCTCCTCGCATTTCATAAGTCAAAAAACTAAAAAAAAGAAAGAGTTGGTGTATTCGCCGTTGGTGAACTACTACTCTTCAAGGGATTCCCTGCAATCAAAATCAATTGTACGATTTGAAGCACATTTGTATTTTAGGAGTAAACCGTGAAATGAAATAGCTATAACATTCTCTGGATGGAACAACTCTAGAAAAAAATGCCTCAAAATGGTAGTTATGCTTTACCAAACTCCATATTTGAGTGGTTTTGTTCAATACTCGAAATTCTTTTTACAGTCACGAACGAACCACCACCGCCACCGCGCCGCTCTCCAACTCTCTCTCTCTCTCTCTCTCCAGTTTACATCGCAGCAGTAGGAAAATTTAATGAGGTATATTTCGTTTTTTAACCTCCTGATGCGACTCCAAAAGTATCTATTTTTACATGAGGAGTAGTTGCACAGCAAGCACTAGTCCGCGACTCGAGTCCGGCACGGCGGCGGCTAGGCTCGGGAAGCAAGCCTGCAATAATAACATTATCATAAAAATAACCCACCACCGAATTGACCACACCACAGGAAAATACTTGTTTTTCCCCCTACGAGCCCCTATATATGGTCATTTTTTCAAGGAAAATTAGTGCAAACTCGGAAACTTTTAGAATGTCTCTTTCATCCTGTATGTGTATTGTGTATGTTTACCTAAAGAAAAAACGCTCAATGTGAGCATTTCACGGTCCTGGAATGTAAAATGACTATATAATCAACCATTTTCCCCTAGCTTTTTGTATAATATCGTAAAACCCTGTTCCATAAACATATTTTTGGCCATCCCGCAAAACCCCATTTAATTTCAACCATTCCATATTTATCCCCCCAAAAAACTACTAATTTCCCCACATATATAGTAGGCATATATGTATTTCGCGTCCCATTTTCAACTTTCAATGTTACGGTTGAATTTCTCCTGCCAGACGCTCTGGTCGTATTAGTAAGGGTTCGTTAATAAGAAAAGGGCCCATTCATCTTCACCTTTATTTTCCCCGTTCGCCAACCTACTTTTCAACTAGCTTCATTTCATGACGGTTTAAAACCTGTCTACTTCTTGCCTCCCTGCTCCAAGTGCCACATACAATATGTAAACATGCTAAGGCTAAGGTAGTAGCCATTCATCAGCAGTGCCAAGAAGAAGATCATATTAGTCCGTTTTTTGGTTAGCGAGCGAACCCCCCATTATTTTCCATGAAAAGGCAGCAAAGGGAGATGAATACAATATGTAAAGTTTTTTTTTGAGGGTCGTCCCGTTTTTTCTCTAATAGATAGAGAGCTTTTGCCAAAAAAGGAATTTCATTCCTTGATTTATAATGCGGGCTGTCGTAATTCTCCCACTGTGATACATACTGATGATAGCAAAATAGTTGTACATAAATATATACACATTCTCATTCTACCAAAAAGAATAAGAGGGGAAAAGAGCACTTGCTCCACTGACTTTCAGTCTTTAAGAGAGGAAAACCCCTTCATTTATTTCAGCAGCGAGAGAAGAGAGAATACATGTTAGCTTTGCTGAATCCACTTGACTGCTGTGTACCAACCAACCAACCAAACCAATGAGTAACTTCACTCTACCAAGAACCCTCTGTGTATATCACAAGGAATATAAAAAAATGTGTATAACAGCCATTTTTCTGCCTATGAAATTCCTCCAGAGAGGCTTCCATGAAATGCTTGCTACCTTCCGCTAAAAATAGGAGACTCTGAGCCACCACGACTCTGCCTGTACTAAAATACATAAAAAAAGTAAAGAATAAAGGGAACTTTTTTTGGAAGAAGTTACTATCGGATTGTACGTATTCATTGGACGTGTGTGGTGTGTGGTGGTTGAGACGACGAGTGTTGGCATTTTATGTGTGGATGTTGTTGCTGTTTTTTTTACAATTTGTATCGTACAAGATGCAGACGATTTACTGTCCCTGTTTTCCACTTTTATGCTGGCTACAAATTAGAGATTCTGTTGAAAGATTCACGAGCAAACATTTCCACTTTGAGCAAAAAAATTTCAAGCTCAAGCTCCAGTGGAGATTGGCTTTGAAGGGGAAAGGGAAAAATCGTTTTGGATGGCACGAGCTCTAGGCCGCAGTAGAGGAACCAACACCAACCACCACCATGGTAAAAAAAATACAAAGACAAATGTATTCACGCATATCACTTTCACACAATACTTATCATCGTGTAGCCATTCCATTCATGAATCTGTCGAGTTGAAATAACTTTCTGATGCGTGACATCCAGCACCAGCACCACAACCTCCTCCTCCTCCACCTCCTATACTCCTCGTATATTTTTTAGGTTTCACAAAAAAACTGCCTAGTTTCCAGTGGGCCACGTGCTGGAGGGAGCAGTCGTGGTCCGGGATTGAAATAGATTTTCAAAAGATAATTCCTTAACGCTACCCCTTTTTGTCAGATATTATCATTCATCAAGCAGCGCCCCAGGTAATGTTTAGACTGGATGGAAATAACCCGTTTGACGAATTGAAATTTCAATATGGGGGTACGCTAAATATATATGTATGCCCTGTCAACCCGTATTTATAGCCTTGTCTGATTTACACAAGGCTACTATGCCATTTGCTTGTTTTTATCAGCAGGATCATGGTAATCATCATGGCAGAGTCGTGTTGCATGTTTGGATTACGAAAACCACAGGTTCGTGAGCCCAAGAACACGTGTTGTGGGTGGCTTAATCTGCGAAAAAAGCAAAATATGTACACCTAATATTTTCCTCATTTAAACTGTCATCTTTTAAAAACTCAAACTGCACGGCCAAAACCAGTCATTTCTCATGTTTTAAAAGGGGTAGAAAATCACAAAAAAGAAGCATTTGCATTAGTCACCAACAAAAAAGTAAATGGCTCTAGTTTATCTCTTTGCAAAAAAAGTGAACATAAACAGCGGAAAAGGGATTGGGAAATATTTTTTCCAGGAAAAAAATCTTAGGCATTTCATGTCGAATCCTCGCATCTAACGAGATTGAAGCATTTTTAGGAATATATCTTCTCGGATTTAAAACGCTTAGAGATTTTCTTTAAAACCTACTTCACAGTTGATAGACGTATGCATGCATTTAACCGTAATATTCAAAAAAGATATTTAAAGGATCGGTGATGGGTTTAGCGCTTATATTCCACACACAAAAATTATGCGTGGGAAAGTACATCTGATTTTTTTTTGCAGTTGTCAAAAAATGCCTTGTGTATTTTTTTCTGGATATATGTGGATTCACCAAATACGTATATATGCCAAGTTTTGACTTGGATTCAGAACCGTTGATTCTCTAATGATTGCTGTCTATTTGCTGACGACGCGATGCTCCATAATAATATCTACCTATATGCAAAACGCTACCATCTTTTCCCTATTATTAACAACAAAATGTTTTCCATTATTATAATAATGTTTTTTGTATAACTAACACAATAGACTTCTTCGCCAAAGTAATTTTTTTTCAGAGAATTTTACCTCCTTCTCTTCTCGAAGTGAGTGATTGTACCAGTCAGCTGAATTTTTTCCTTGCCATTTCCTAATATATTTTCCCTTTGAGTCACTCATAAAGTGAGTGAGGTAGACGGTAGACGAAGTGTTGTTTCCCAACCTTAAAATTTGGAGGATGCGGATGATGTGAGCTAAAAAGGAAGTTGCTTTACTTGGCAAAAACTCAGTTTCTCTAAATTCCTGATTTTAGACTGTCGTTTTCCCCTTGTGATGCTGAGCTGTCAAGGGACCTCTGAATTGACATAGCTTCCCTTAGTGCACTACACCCGGCTAAAATGAAGGCGTCTCATATATACCAACCATCAGACCAGCTACACGGAATGGGATTATACCGCTGCTGCTGCTGATTCGCAAACCAAAAAATAGTTTCTAAATCAGTGGATATATGTGCGGTATCTCCTCCAATCCGTTGCGTTGTAGTATAGTTCGTATGTATATTTATTCCTGATCAGTCAAGTGGAAACAACACGAGTGTGAGAAAACTAGGAAAAATCAGCTTTTCCCGAAATGTGTTCGCCTCTCCTTGATGTGGTGTGGTGGATGTAGAGTAGAGTCTGTGTCATTCCTAACATACTTGGATGCGTTTGTATATATAGCAAACAGGAGCAGCAAAGCAACCCGAAAAAGTACAAGTATTGATATTGCGTACGGTGTCAAGGGAAAAAGGAAATGGATTGGTTTTACAGACTTGCTTCCTTGAGTTTATCAACGAGTCATGTTTTACTTTCCCTTAGAAATGGACTGTCGGGAATTACTTGAGAACTCTAAGTTACTACTACAGTCTCTCACTCAGCTATATACTCTGTGTTTTGTTAGCATCTTCGATTTAAGAAAAAAAAGTCACTGGTCGTGTGTGCAGGCGGGCTAAGACATGGGAAAGATATATTCATGGATTTCTTTTTCCATGTAGATTCCTTTTTTCTGATTTGTAAATACAGTTTTGATTTCTTTTCTCCGAATTGGAATATTTTTACGATGGCAGGGAGGTCTGAACAAGTCTTACTCAAATAAATCTGGCGGGTTTCTTAACTTTTTGAGATTCCTTCCTTCCTCTTCTGCCACTTGCATCCTGAAACACAAAACGTACAAGTGGAAAAGTACCATGGATGAGAGTCAGAGTGAGACGCAAATAAAATCTCGGTGTGGTTATTAATTTTGCTGTTCCACCGGCGTTCCTCTTATTTTTAAGACTTTCAATTCCTTTCCGTTTTCACTGAAGATATCCTGCACCCGTACCTCCCGCGACGTACCCGGAAGTACTCACGTTTAACTTAGCGTGCGGGGTAGGTAGTCGAAAAATAGATTTAAATTGAACACCTTTTGGAGACACGATCCTGAATAAAGATGCAGATAGCTGAGTATAATTGCACGCAAGTTTAACGTCAAATTGTGTTTTATAAACTATAAGGAAAAACTTTTATACAATAGGTTTAAGAAACTCAGAGTTGGATTTGTAGCTAAGTTTAAGCTTATCATGTGTTGTGCAAAAATTATGCGGAAATCAACATTGTTTAACCGCACAAATCAAAGATGGGGCACAATAACTTCACATCATTCATGGTGTGAACTGCTAGCAGCTACCAGAAATCTCCTTTGTTATTGCTAGTGTTGTACGTCCAAATAACTTAGTATCGTAAAACTTGTACTCAACTTTCCTAAAGATTCACTGACTACTGTAAAGTTAGATAACTATGATGAGAAAAGTAAAGCAGGGCAGATGAGTGGTTGACACTCAAGAAGAACCAGTATACAGTAAATAGCTACACTGCCAGCTAGTTTCCACGTTTCCAATGATTTACCCGACATTTAGGCAGCGATCCTCATAATAAATGCATCATGTTCAACGTCAAACATTTTCATATCCAAAAGTGAAGTGTCTTTTGTAACTAATTGTAGAGTAGAATGTTCATGAGATATAAGCACTGAAAGTAACGACAGGAGGAATGACTCGGCTTTCAAGAAAATTAACATCTTTTTGTGAAAATGCTCTCTGAAAATTATTCAAATAAGCAACAGGATTATTCGAGATATTTCTCATTTAACACAAATTCAGGACATTTTATGCTGAAATGTGCATTAAAGAATCTTTTGAAGAAGAACAAGAACTGCTTTAAAATCACCGTAACACATTGTTTCACTGCAGTAGTCCTCCTTGCTTTGGTGCCATTTTCTCTGGGAGTACCAATGCAAAAACGGGCATGTAAAAAGATCATACACCCATTTTACTGCTAATCTCCAAAAGTTCCCTTCGCATTGATATCTCCTCATACGCATGATCTCCTAGAGGAGTTGTTTTTTGCACTCTACCAAGTTTCAATTGGGTTAGGAGAAATCGGCGGAAGTAGGGCTTCCATCATTCAATCCATCCATCCAAGAAAGTAAGTTTCTTGTGTTCCCTTATATTTTTTAAATGCTAAGTAGATTCATGTCTGTAAACTTGTTTCAAACTTGATTCTTCAGAGGCTCAACCTCAGAGATCGATTACACCGTCAACATGGAGTACAAAGCGCTGGAAGTAAGTAAATGGTGAAATGTTGTTCGCATCTCTTTCCATTCTTTCACAGTGACTCCACACTCCACACTACAATTTTTTCCCCATTTTTTTTCAATGCCATACCACCACACACACACATCTCATCTCTGATACTTCATCCTTTTGAGGTACTAGTGGCAGTAGTGGCCCTACCACCACTGATTCACTTTTTTCCTCTTCTATGATGCATACTGATACACATGAACACATAGTTTACAGGTTTTGATGGTATTCCAGTCTCACGTTCAAAATTCCAGGATTTAGTTCAAGACACAAAAGAGAAAAAAGAAAGTGGCATAGTGAATGGAATTGTGTTACGAGATGGAAAACGAAATTGAATTGTGTAACAGACTGACATTACGTGCCATCCAGTCTATGACTTGGTTTTACAATTTTCACTTCTTCGTCTTCTTCTTTTTCTCCTTTCCCCTTTGAAAACCCTCTGACAAGTCTCCATCTTGTAGGTACGGCTAAGTAACAACATGTGTGTGCTCTCTCAGTGTACACATGTAAGACCACGACGGCTAATGTATACACAGGTAGTTTTAACGTTTCACTGCCGATACGAACAATAAAAACGTGTACGATAATCCCTCCACACATCTCAACTCCTCAACTCAATGCATAGCCACAACAAGTATGAGCCAATATAGGTGCATTATTATTACTCCCAGCCTTCTATCATCTATTACTACTTCCTGTCAACTTCCATGCACTTCCTTCGCCCAAACTCGTAATTCCCTGTCAGCCCCTGTAATACATCACATTACTTTGTGAATCACACAATTCCATTTTCTCCTGATGCCATCAGGCCCATCCTCCTCCACACGAGGTGCAATTCTGTCATCAAATCCTGTAGGTGTAAAAAAAACTTTTTGTTTGTGCTATAATATTACCTGCCAGAAGAATAGTCAGACTAGATATCTCCTTTTTCTCTTGCTAGGTCTGCCCGATGAAATCATAATAAATTGCTATGCTTCACCCTCCTCATTTAATGTCTTTATATAAATGCATTTATCTCCCCCTTTTTAATTGTGGTTTCCGTATTTTCTTCTTCACTGTGTGGGGTACGAAACATTAGCCCGCTGCGAACATCAATTGTCACGTTTTCCCTTCCCCGAACCACAAGTTACTTAAGCTCCACACGAGTCTCATAAAACCATGTGTATTTATGGGACACATAAGGTCATCACTATCACTATCCCATAAAAATGTATCATAATTATATATGTATTGTGTGGCTAACTTCCTCCCCCTGAAAAAAAATTATTTCTTTTTGTGATGACAAACTATGCATCAAAACACACGGAAGGAAGGGCGGAGGAGACAAGAAGTGAAAATGGGGATAGACTCATAGACTGGGTGGGTGGGAGTACAATGGAACGTGATGTGATAATAAGTTAGGTAGAACTCTATTATTTCTCCAGGCATTCACTCCAGCCATAAAATACATACGAGGATTATTACCGAGTTTGGTGGCGTTTATCTTCTATTCTGTATATAATATAACGTAGAGTAGCTAGTGTATGTTCTTATATGTGCAGGAAGATCAAAACTTTTCCGGCCTAAATGATTGCACATTGGTGTCGTTCTGGAGTGAGCCACCGATAAAATTGCCTCTACCTCCTCTCCCTGATGCAGTTCACAATCATGGAAATCATTACCGTCAAGCTACGTATATAAGTATTTTGTTCTTGTGGACATGCCTACACTGTTGCATCTCCGGTTGAGTTTGAGTTTAGCATGGAATTACGTGATATGCCACGGAGAGCCTCGCGTATTCCATCTCAATTTATGATGTCCAATAAAGTAATTATTTTCGTCATAAAATAAACTATGGCTCTACTCCGGGGGAGCACACCGCGCGCACGTTGAAAGTGGGAAAGCAAATCGAATTTTCTCCATACAATCCCACTGCCACTTTCCTTTCCTACCCGGAGACAGAGCGGGGGGGACGGATATTTGTACAGCAGTTTTCCCTTTTGGTATATTTGGAGAGAACTCCCTTTGGCACGGGGAGTACGCGTCCGACTCCTTCAGATTGTTTCAAAAGGAGTAGTCCAATGTGGTTTTGTTTACTTTGGAGGTAGATTATACCGCTCTGGAGTCCCAACAGGATAAGTGTGATAAGCCAACATTATGGAATCAATATCTATCTCATCGTGGCATCGCATTAAATGTATTGGCATTCCCATTTCGATGGAAATTGCGTAGTGCGTACGGCACATAACTTGCGACAACTTTAACTTTACAATCAAAGCCGTGTACCTGTGGCTAGAGTAAGCTAATTAATATAAAAAGAACTCCTCAAAGTCTAACATATGCACACGAAACGTAAGAGACGAGACACGTGAGTTAACATATTATACGACATCCCTGTAGGTGGCCGACCACACTGTGGAGATTTACAACTTAATGGTGATTTTCCCCAGTCCATTGTTGACACGAGAAAAGACTCAATTTTCCTAATGGATTTTGAAATTTCGAGGATAATATCATCATGACCGGGTATATACAATTGACTGTAATATACCTACGCACCCAGGAAGGCTCCGCTCCGAGCCGTGTGTTACGTAATACTTCCTAGATCCTCATCGTTCCTCTTTTCCGTCTGAAGTATCAAGTGTGCCACCACACCACTATGCCTCTGTTATACGCATTACTTATAGAGCCCTCCATGCAAAAACCTCCAGCCTGGGAGGGTAAAAGGGGAAAAACATTATATCGACTGTAGCCAGACTGGTTTTGTGGTTTTAAGACTTCACTCGTTTTCCATTATCCAGTTCTAATGGCTAGCAGCCAACACACAACCCCATAATGTTTTACAAAGGGTAGTAGTAGTAGTCATGATATCATGTGAACGCTTTTTTTTTCTATCTGGAAACTTCATTGAAAATCCAGGATCCCGGAAAACCTAAACACATACTCACGCACGACGACATGTCTGTGTGTGTCTGTTTTGCGGTCTGCCCGCACTGTTGCTTTTTCATTCCATCTCTAGTTATCACCATCAACCCCTAAAAGCCCCTGAAAACAGAATATTAATGAAGATGGGCTGAAATAGGAGGCACGTGGCGGACGGGACCTACCATTATCAAAACATTTGGGGGTCTTTCTTTTTGATAAAAATTAGCCTTGATCTCAGCTGTCAGTGTGGAGAAATGTGGACTCTTAAAAGTTTTTTCTAGCCAAACGGGTGAGTTGAGTTTTTTCCCTGAATTTGGTGCAATTTTCACTTCCCCTCCTGACAAATGTGGCTTTTTCGTGGACGCACAATGGGTGGAAACTGGAATCTGATTCGGTATACGGAGAAAATAAACAGGAATAAAAATATATACAAAAGCGGGGAGGGAGAGGTAATTCCCTCCTGTGGTACGATATCTACCAGAGAATAGAAATGTTTCGGAAAAAATGTTGCATTCGTGAGGTGGTCTTATAGAAAGTTTCCATGAGTCACTTTTTCATGATGATTGTAATCCTTTCAGTCTATCTAGCTTTCGGTGTATTACAATAATGGTCCCAGAGGAGGAACCAGGATTGGAGGAAGAGTCAATGAGATATATAGCGTAGCTTTGAGTGATTCACTCAGGCAAAACTTGTTTTTGTTGTGGTAGTGCATCGTGGTGATACGGATAATATGGAGTTGCTGTGACATGTGTGTATGGGTCGGTCAAGTTGTGGATATCAGTCAATGGTTAATTAATTAATGGTAAAGGTGCCCCTCTCTACTTCCGGTTGGGCTGGAGAGGTATTGTGTCGTAAAACTTATTTCCTCATCTCAGGAGATAAACCGCGGATTTAATTAATTGACAATGCATTTGCCTTGAATATTGCGTTAGGCACTATTGTAGTTGAGGATGGAAACCTGCACATTTTTAGAACTAATTCATAAAATTATTGAAAATGCCGATTATCATTGAAACCATAATCTGAATATAATGAATATTGGAATTTGGATTGATTGTGACGGTTTTAAATATTTTCTGAAGTGTACCGTAGTACTTTGAGAAGTAGATTGTTTGTAAGTGATGTTTTTTCGGAATTGTAATGGATAATGTAAGTATAGCTAGGGCAGAATTGAGATCTATCAAAGAAGTACTGCATTTCCAATAATGTATGTTGTGCAACTGTTCAATGTCATTTTCTCGAGCAAGTTTGCTCCTTCTGTTCCCATGTTGTTGGCACAATCTCAACAGCTCTGACATTTATTCTTAGAAATCCTGCAAAACGAGAGACCTTAATCAGTTTTCCTAAGAAACGTCATTCATTACTCTCACGGTACCTTTCACTTACTTTCTTTTTTTTCCTTCTCATGAACATCAGAACAGCCGCTCTTCTGATGATCATACCGCGGCGGCCGGCTTCCCGTTAAAGTGATTCGGCTAGCGCAACCCCAGAACCACACAAAATCTTTTATCTTGCAGCAGGGGTGCTTTCGCTGACTTTTGGAATCATGAACGATTCTCTTTTACCCTGGAACAACCGTTTTTGTTATGAAAATGACTAGCGTTCTAAAAAAACTACGTGCTTTTGGTACAGCAACAAGCCGCAAGTTTGTGTCATAAGAGACCACAAGGCAAGACTAATATTCTCGGCTTAGCGAGGAAGGAGCGTCCGAAAAACACCTACATTACCGCGTACACTCACTCCTTCCTACGCACCATTTTTCATATGGAAATATCCATGCTGCCATCCCCGAAGAAGAAAAAAAAGTGGTTCGTTCGTAGATATTATTACCAGGGAAAAAGAGCAACAACCACAGGACAACATGGAGGACTAACCACACGACGAAAAGCTCTAGAAGAGTGCTAGCTAGATATACAGCGCAGCTTTTTAGCTTTTAGCAATCCCACTACCTCCGCCGCCGAACCAAGGGGTCTACACACAGCATGAGTTGATTCTCCATGTGAGATAAGTTATCGTAGGCTTAGCAAGAATGGCAGCCAAAAAGTCACATATAAAGGGGCCGCGTGTAAATTGAAATGTATTAAACCGCAAAAAATAAAATGCTGAGGAAAACCTTAGCCCAGCAGGTGGTTGGCCAAGTAATCTCCACCAAATTGTGATTTATGGCTGTTGAGTGAGTGTCTGTTGGCTTCATACAGGGGAATTTTGGCTTTCCTCTTCCCTCCACCACCATACCACTGCCAGCGCGCGAGCTCCTTCGGATTTTCACCATTTCTCTACGGGACGGGAAGAAAAAAAACTCAGAGCCGTTGTATATTATTGAAGAAAAGCTTTCCAGGAGCAGACTCTCCCATCCTGCTGGAAATGCATCTTGGGTTAAAACACACGACGACGAGTGTTTACTTTGCTATATATATATTGTACACAAAAGACCGTATCGCCGAATTGCTGGTGATCGTGAATGATATGGTGCATCATAATGTCTTCACATTGCTACTCGCACAATAACATGGTATACGTGTTCCAGAGTATATTCGAGATGGATCGGAGTAGGTTTTCCCGTGCACTGTACATTTGTGTTGTATTGTATCGTTTTACGCGTATATGAGGCAAGCCAGGAAGTGATGAAAACTGCAGGGTCATTCCGAAACGGAATCTATTTATTCCACAAAATTATTTCAATTTCCGAGAGACCATTTTTGTACGGCTTTTTACTAAAGTTAGTTTTCAATTTTCGGCAGGTTTCCAAGTTGCCTGCTTTGCTCCCGTTGCCACTTTCTTTTGGTGCAGTGCAGTGCAATCCGGACTGTATTGTTATTAGTATTAGTCCCTTAGTCACTTTTGATCCTCATCTGGCTTCCATTTTCAGGGAGAGTGACAACCACCCTATTTTCCCATGCCATTGGGACCAATTGGAAAGATCTTAAAGGTAAAGAGGGGGAAGAAGAATACTGTTTTTGTTCTGCATTCTGCATAAAATGGTGAAATGCTTACATTTCTCTTGATTTCTTCTCACTCCGACAATGGTCCGCTTTGACAGGAGGGCACGGCTGGTTGCCTCTCGCTCCTCGGTTCCATTTCTATCAAAAATATTATGAAGCGAGTAATGCAGGGCACGAAAATATAGCTCCAGGATGTGACAACGACAGCCTGGGAATGTGCTAAGTGGCTGGCTATGTTTTTTCTCCGACTTTTCTTTTCCCTCTCTCCCATATTCCCTAAGAAAACTGCATTAAGTTGGATATGTATTTATGATTATGTCGTTCAAAAACCAGTTTTTTCTTTGGTGTGATGATGATGATGGGAGGGAGAGGGAGAAATAGGATTTTTCCACGACTACTCTCTCTCTCTATATATGATCCTCTCAAATGAGAGCATATTCCCTTGGAAAATTGAGACCGAGCGAGGGTGAGACAACTGCGGGGGTATCCTTTTAACCATTTTTTTTTCTCCCCTTGTTTTTTCCCGGTTTTTCATCCAAAGAGAAAATGGATCTTTCCCTTGATACATTTTCCAGTTACTTAGCCCCAGCTTCATTATTATTCCATATGATTTCGTTTCGCAAGATGGGTCACACATAAAAAAATTTGATGAAAGACCATCCTCCTCCCCGAAGCTGACGAATAGTAAAACATACAAAAAAAATCTACATCTCTCGGAATCTCCCTTTTTTTGGGCCACAGCTGCAATCCAACACTTGGAATTGCTCTAATTCCCTTTGAGAGCGACTTAATGAGAGGATTTTAATAATAAATTGAGAAAATTTTAATAGCTCATTTTATGTGAAAGGCAAGGGTGACTGGAGTGGAAAACGAGAAAACAATGAGACTCGAATTTAGGAGTAGTAGTTATATAGTACCTTTTTCCAGGCCAGGATTCCCTCCTAGTTTGACTTTTATTATTGAAAAATTGTAAACGTGGTGAGAGTAGTAACAAGTGGCATGCGATGCAATTTATTTCAAAATTACAGTCTATTGACATCCTACATGGATGGATGTAGACGGGCTACACTGGCTACACACTTGTGTATAGATGAAAAACTGATTACGAGTTTCTTTTTTCTCCTTGTACCTTCTCATTTAGTGGGATATATATTGAAAAAGGGGGAAATACAGCCTTTTCCCTCAAGTTATTATGTTATTATTATTTGCTGTGAAGGGCTGATTGACTTGGCCTGAGAGTTTTATATATTTCGCAGAGAGGAGAGCTTGTGAGTAGTATTACTAGTATTGGATACACACAATTTGAGAAAATGCTTTTTAATAGGATAAAGTTACAAGGAACAGGATTGCATGCGTGATCGTATAATGTACACTTATATTTTTTTTTTAGGATTGCGAGGAGAGCAACATTGAACATATAAAAGTTTTTTTTTCTAGATTGGATGATTGCTTTGTCAAAAGTTGTGTTGGTTGAGTGAGCTTCGTCGACTTCATGTGGAAAGTAATATGTGTGCACATCGTATATACCTAGAGAGGTAGTCATGCATGTTTACCTAGCATTATCAACTACTGAAACTTTGGACAAGGATGATATAACATATTATACCTTGGGTGTACATTTTTTATATTTTAGGCTATCACTCTTTTTGATATGATATTTTTTTCTCTCTGATGGCATGCGAAAAACATGGTTTCCTCTCTTCACAACAACAAAAATTATTACAGCTTTCTTGATAATATTGGGATTGGGAGCGACTGCGTTGTTCCCAAATAATATTCCTCCCGTCATGTCATTTCATTGTAGAGTTGTGTCCAAAAAAAAAAGAGAAAATTATTGGTTGTATTTTGAAGCGGTGGAAAAGTATATGTTAAACATGGTCTGATTTTAGCCTGAATATGGCAATTTTTGGCTATTCCATCAGAGTTTCAGAAACCTTTACGTGTGATCATCAATTGTGATAAAGGTCTTGTGAAAAGTTGCATTCTCAGCTCAGTCAGACTCGGAGGGTATCAA
>JAANSN010002213.1:0-25750 GCA_036850665.1 Dicranocentrus wangi | reverse complement strand
TGAATCGCATAATATTATTATTCCACAAACACATCGTTTCGTTCGGGTTGGCACGTTTCAGAAATCCAGGGAGAATATTAACATAAGGTGACGATAAAAGTAGTAAATTCCGTCTGGACAACTAACTCGCACGGGAATGAAACGTAATACATATATATATAACCATGTTTTTATGGACACACCGGCCGGACTGGAAGAGTATGGGTCTGCTCTAATCTTAATCATGTTCACATCTACTTGAGAGTATATATCATTCAAGAAAAAGTGATTTGTGTGATGGAGATTCGAGTATTCGAGTACCTCCATAGCTGAAACATGAATATATATATGCATAAAAAAAATTGATTAAATCCACAAACAGACTGATTCACACCCGACCTTCCCATCTGAACACACACAATATATTCCTGAGTGTGTGTGTGTGTTTTTTATCAAAATATAATTGTACTTGAACTTGTTCAATGCACACACACAATCTGTCACATGTGAGGACTGTGTAGAGATGTGTATAGAATGAACGAAAACGTTGAGCGTTAATGACCCTCGAATTTAAGCGATATTCATTATATGCGTGTTTTTTTTCATAAAATAAAATAAAACAAAGTCGTATGTGCTTTATCTATTTAGTCGACATCCTTCGTCAAACTTCCAGTTTTATCAACATTATTATTGGATTAGAGACAAGTATCATATTATTTTTGGTGTGCAGTAGTAGTCAAAAAAACAAGTCATCTAAATAGTCAGATATATAGGGACCACCACCACAAGTCACATCTCTTCTTTTTCCATCTTGTACTCTCCTCTTATTGATATGAAAACACCACACCGTCTGGTTTTTTTTTTTCTCCGCGTAGTATATATTTTATGATAATGTGTTAGTCGACTCGAGAGAGAGAGAAATATCTTTGATATTACGTATATATATATGTATTTTCTTTCCATATTGAACGGAGGAGTAGAGAACCTCGCGTGCCCCTTTTTTTGCAAAACACGTAGGTAGCAAGCAACGCAGGCATTTGGCGTTTATATGATGATGATGATTCTGGTGATTCCATACGACGACGACGGCGACAAAGACGCATTTTACCATCATGCATGATGTTCCAAGAGTGAGTGTGTCTGCTGCACCTGAAAAGCTGTGTATGTTATGTATTCTCGTCGCTGCTCCTCTTGTATTTTTTTCACACTCTCTCTGTCTCTAAGCTAGTTTTATGTAGATTAAATTATGGAGGACTTTTGCTTGAGATTGAGAGATGTGAGTGTGAGCACGTTGTGGTGTGTGTGGTTCACAACAAGCATCATCATCATCATCATGCTCCGATAGACAGAGATTCAGAGATTATATACACACCGAGAGTGTGTGTATACTACCCAAGAATCGAGTTCTTAGAAAAATGAAATCCGGCGGAGGACATTCTACGTTCGTCGTTTTTCTAGCATCTCCACTCTCTTGTCGTTGCCTGCCTGCTCTGTTCGTCTGTGTGTCCATATGCAACTCGGGGTTTAATTTTGCTCATTTTTTGGGGGAACTCACTCGCTGTTTAGCAGTACTACTGACTAGTTGGTATGATATTTCTCAGTATGCTAGTACGTCAGAAATATTTAAAGTTTTATCGAAGAATAGGGTATGTGGAATTGATTGAATTTGAAAACATTTTTTTTAATTGCGAGGAAAAAGATTTATTTAGGTATATTAGCGAATGGACTAGTCTAACCATACTCTTTGGCAAAGCTCAAGCTCATTCATCATTTTATTAAGTTGGCTGAAAATGATCATTTTGCACAAGACTGACAAAATTTCGAAAGTGAAATGTGGGGAAGTAATTATGCTGGTTGATGGGAATTTATTTTCTATATGAATTTTTCAAAAGACTCAAAAACCTGTGTGAAATGCTCACTTTTGTGATAATTGAAATGAAGTTTAGACTTCTTCAGTGAAATCTTAAGTGTGCATATGAACATAAACTTGCCTATTATAAAATTAAATTTACATTGATCCGATATTTGTACATGATTGAAACATATTGCCAAAATGCTGTTGACGTTGTTGACGGACCGGCACCCTTCCCCCTATCCGGATCCAGTTAATTAGAGCGCAAAGGTTGTATCTAGTATCCGAGTGGGCAAAATGTAAAATTTGCAGCGTAGAAAGCGCTCAGCATTCACAGGATATACTACACAAAAAAGCACACGGCTTTGTGGACCATGTTGCTGGATACTTACTCACATGCTGATGCTGGCAATAACTAACACAAAAGAAGGACAAAAAACCTTCTTTTTTTGTCGAGCGAGATAGGGAGCAGTAGATAGAGTAACAACAACGCATCTCGGAGTTTTAGTGAACATGGACGGAGAGAATATATATATGTGGAGATATTATACGTATAAAACTCCTCATCCGACCGATCACCATCATCACACGATACAAAAAGAAGAAGAAGTAGAGTTAACATGATGATGATGATGACGACGACAGACAGAGACTAACTGATGCTGGTGCTCCTTCTCATTCATGCTAAAATATAACATGCTCTTCTGGACAAAACTTCTTGTGATACACATTCGTGTCCGCATTGTTAGAAAAGAAAGAAGCTGATGAGGAGGGTATATTTTATATAAAACATTTTGGGTTCACTTCACAATTTTTTGGTCTGTAAGTGGCGTGTGTATATATATATTATGTATGTTAAAAGGAGGAGGACACACGGCGGAATTGGTTGATGCATGCGTAGTTTTTGTGTAGTCTAGCTAGTGTAGTGTGTACAGCTTGGAAAAACGGTGTAGTAGTAACTAAAAGTTGTGTGTGCATGGTGTGTGTGCAGTGTGGAAACTATTGCTCAAAAAACACATTTTTTTTTCTCTCTCTTCTTTTTCCATTTAGTACTTTTTCTCTTTTTTTTTGGTGACTCTTGAGAAAATCTGGTGTCCTTTTTAGCCTAAATCTTCCTCTAATTATTCGGTAAAATATGGGGTTAAATATGTATTTTTTTTTAATTTGGTTGAGTTGCGCATGTTCAACAGGTGTGCGTAATTTAATGGATGATGTAACAATTTGATGATTTGGTTGTTTTGTTGACAGAGAGAGAGAGAGAGAGAATCATAATATTTTTTGATCATCATGAGTGCAAGTCCAGTGGCTCGTCAGGTGACGCAGAGTCAGGCCATCCCGAGACGGGTTACCATCACCAGTGCCAGTCAGCTCCCGAACGAGTATTCTACCACTCCCGGTGGGACCATTTACTCTACCACTCCAGGGGGTAAGGCACTTATTGTTACTCTTCTTCGTGTTGTTGTTACTCTTTTGTTTCTCAATTGACTAATCACGGGATAATATTACTGCGTTTGTGTGTTGTAGGTACGCGAATCGTGTATGAACGTGCCTTCCTCATGCAACTTCGAAATTCCCCGATGGCAAGAACGCCACCCAAGAACATGCAAATGATTCCAGGTCTTACGTCGCCTTCCATTTCGCCTTCCAAGCTCGTCCTCGACAGCAGTAATGCTTCGATTTTGAAACGTATGCGCGCACACACGTTAAATTCTACACGTATCGTTTGCAGGATATGCAGATTTCCTAGTTAGACAGGGCTCTTTACCGAGAAGTAGGTTCTAGATTGACATAATTAATGTGTTCAGAAATGGGGATATTTATTGTAGCTGGAGCTTACTAGCAGGGTGTATATAGGGGTAGGTCAGCGAGTGCAACACTCTATATGATACGAAATAATAGCGGTGTGGAAATAGGGTCACTTCAGGTCACTCTAATCAATTTGACCACGTGAGGGACCAGTCTACCGCTAGTAAATTTATATTTAGCCATTTCTAAACAGTTTTTTGAGGTTGACAAACTTTAGTTAGGAGCAGCTAATTCTGAATGGGGAAAATAGTAAGGTGATAAAGCAAATTTAATAATTTTTGTTGTAAATTTGATATTTGTAGCACCAGTAGAGAGTGCCCGCAAGTCGTCGCCACCAGCAAGTGCGCAGCCAGCAGAGACGGCAGACGATCAGTTTCAGATGGACCTCTAAACCAATCTTGATAAAGCAATCAGTTATATCATCGTAATTACAAAAAAAAAAAAAAATTATCGCGGAGATGCAAAGTTTTGTTTTCGGAAAGTAGGCAGTCTTGTATTATAAAAAAAGCAAATTTTGTTGTTGTTTTTTTTCTCTGCAAATGCAAAAGAAATATTTCTATTTCTATTGCAAACGCATACGTGTACAGTGAATCATGTTCAATCTCACGTATGCCAATATCAATCTGTTCAAAACAAAAAAAATAATCAAAACTATACTAACAGGTAAAAAAAACGTATAGGTCTAGTTTTGTTTCGTTGTTGTTCAGCTTTTCTCCTCTCTCTGTTTTGTTTTCTTGACGTTTGACAATGATGCGTGACCATTAATTTCGTAAATATAAATATATATATATATTCAATATTTTACAAATTCTTGTTATTCTATGTAACGTTATATACATGAGATTATATACACACACAAGGATTTTTAAAAGTGACTTACATTGATCATGATGGTGGTGGTGTTTCGTGGTGGTGATGATGAACAATTATTATTATTATTACTATATATATAAACTATTCATGTCAGTTTCATGTCGCGAATGTTTACACACACACACAAAAAAATTAATAAAACACGGGAGTTTATTCTTGGAAATGTTTTTCTTGCAATTTGGTTTATTTAGCGGCATTATATTATAAATTAATTAGTAAACTACACTTAACTAAAGTTGCGAATTATATAAAAAAACATAATATAGCTTCAAGATTAGTTTATTTTTCAAATGAGTGAGTTGTGCCAAGGGGAGGAGACGCAGGCAGCAGCGGAAGCGGCAGCAACGAGGAACCTCTTTTCCTGGAACTTGCTGTACTTTGCGCAAACCGAATTAGCAGGTTTCGGAGTCACCGGGGCTCGTGCTACTCCCGACCTGGAGTACAGTGAGGAACATGAGCCCAACCACCTCCTCGACGCTCTTCACAAGTTCGGGTGTGACGACAATCGTGTTGATTCTTTCCAGCAACCTCGGTACACACATTTCTGATGATGTTGCGGACCTGTTGTTATTATTCCTCCTACCTTCAAACCCATCTTCTTCGGTTGAACCACCACAGCACCGAGAAGCGACGTAGCAGGCCGATAGGGCGATGACGCTAGGTGCGAACTTGAGAAACTTTTCCGCGTAGAGCAGCGTCAGCTCGATCACGTACGAGCTGAATCCTTTAGCTGTCGGGGTTGCAGAGATCAGGTTGGAGTAGTACTCTGTGAACTCGTGCGCTGTTGGGGTTAGGAGGTCAAAGTCCAGCACTGACAGGATCAGGCACTCCATTTTCAGGATCTGGTTCTTGTCGTACGTGTTGTCCGTTATGTACACCAGGTCTGAAGTGTCTGGCGGGTTTATCTCCTCGATCTTGCACGCGATGAACAGGGACGTTGTGCCCAGCAGCTGCAGGTTGTTTCGCGAGATTTGCAGGCGGGAGAGGAACCTAATTGTAACGTTTGTTTGGTAAATCAGTAGTAATTTATGCATGGCGAAGAAATGTTTTCAGTAGCTGGTGAGTTTAGAATAGCGAAAAAAGAGTTTCGAGTAGAGTAGCATAATTACCTGTCGACAAAGTGAACCCCCCTGTGTAGAGTAGCGTTGTGAATGGAGTACTCCCCAGCCACCTCTACAAGCCACTCGACAAGAATGGTCCTCATTTTGTACGAGATCTCCCTCTGCTTGTCCATGTAGTTGTGACTCGGCCTGTGCAATACCTCGAGTTTGTGCCAATACTTGACCACCTCGTTCGAATACGGAGACTCGATATCCTTGACCCCAGTGAAGTAGTCGTGTCTCTCCCTCAGCACACTACTGAAATCTGTAGCAAGTTTCTGCTTGCTGGGGGGTCCTGATGATGCGGTGGTGGAACACCCAATGTCCAAGTTTGAAATCTTCTCTGTGAAACTGTTGTTCAGGTCGATGGTGGTACTGGTCGGGTGGTGGACTCGTGATCCCTCTGGGGAAGGTCTCCTGTTATTCTTGTTCTTATTATTATTATTTTCTTCTGACGGAGGAGGTGAAGAGGGTGGTGGTCTCACGTTCGGGTCGTTCTGCAGATATAAACAGACGTTAGTTCTGGGGAAGGTCTCCTGTTATTCTTGTTCTTATTATTATTATTTTCTTCTGACGGAGGAGGTGAAGAGGGTGGTGGTCTCACGTTCGGGTCGTTCTGCAGGTATCAACAGACGTTGTTAAAGGTTAAATTGTAGGCAGAAATAGAATAATTAGTCAAGTGTAAAAATAATGTCAAATACAATGTCAATAACAATAATGTCAATAAACCTCTTTGTCAATAACATTCCTCTTCCTCCTCCTCCTCTCGTCCTGATTCCAAGCGTAGCAAGCGTTCTCGTCATTATTATTATTCACCCAGTCCGGGTCAACCACCGTCACACTACTGGCTGAAGGTGATGTGGTGCTCCTTGGTTTCTTGCAGGGACTCGGGTTCCACAACCTCTCTTTCGGGTTGGGTTTCGACTCAATAATACTACTACTACTACTGGCTTGGAGCACTCTCCCGAAACTTCTCTGCTGCTGCTGATGATGATCATGCTGCTGACCCTTTCCTGCTGGTCCTGTGGTCCCTACAACCCGCCTCCTATTCTCACTATTATTCTTCTGGAGGAGGGCCCTTCTTCGAGCATCAGCGTTACTTAGATCCATGTCGAAATCAAGTTTCAAAGTCAGTCACGGGGGTCATGTAAAAAAATAATACTACTTGTTTTCCCGCACGTCAAACAATCCCACACGAGTCAGTTATTAAAAGTAGTAGACAAGTCAATCAAACCCCGAGGACCCCGACACGCACGACCAATTGGACTCCCATCCTCGAAAAACGTCACTCAACATTAATTACTAATTATCTAAAACACTAATCAATGGAATTTGCAGGTGACTTTCATGCAACGACAATACATAATACGCTCTGCTCCGGTGTGTGAGATGCTCATTTTTTGTCCGTTAAGTATTCCTGTTTGTTTACGTTATGCAGCACGTTGGTGGATATGTGTCGTGCCTCCTGTGTGGCTGCTCCCAGTGACTCTCGCTCCGCCTCCAAAAATTTCTGACCCGCACACAGACAGCTGCTGCTCTGCCCGCTGAGTTTATGGGGCAAAGTGGTGTCAACACGGTGGACGCGGGAACGGGATCCCTTCAAAAAACACACACTGTCTATGCTGCTGTGTGGCTATACTCTGATCTGATCTGACGTGTCATTATAGCAAATTTAATCGATCACCTTTTTTATGTTTAAACTTTAATTGTCAATCAAGCCAGGAGTCAATATTGATCTGTCAATGTGCGGCCGTATGGTCCTCGTTTAATTTAAGCATGACGATTATTTGATTGAGATTACGAGCTTCTTTTGTAGGTTTTGTTTTTGATTAGTTTAATTTAGAGGGTTTTTAGTAGTTTTTGTGAGATTAAGGATATATAAATTTAAATTTGATCTGGTTTGAGATGAACCGAACAGTGAAATTCTTTGGAACTGCGCTCGGCATCTTTGTCTGCTTCTTCTACTACGGGATTCTCCAGGAAGCCATGTAATAAGCGTTAACTAAGAAGTGGTTTATAATTTAACAGGGTTTGATATTTAGGCGAAGATTTAATGTGATGTGGTGATAATTGCAGAACGAAGGGAAAGTACGTGACGACCACGACCAACCCGGATGGGACGGTGGAGACCAGCGAGGAAAAGTTTGTGTACTCCCTCAGCCTCGTGTGCATCCAGTGCTCCATCAACTATGCCTACGCACAGATTCGTTAGTAGCAATATTCATTATATTACTTAAACACAATTATATGCTGTATGCAAATTTATGTGAAGAGTCTGTTTGGTTTTGTTTTAAAGTTTTGTTCCTCATTTTTTGTTAATAGTTTTGTTCAATTTTAATTTGAACCAAAGATCAAAACAACTTAATGACCACAAAAATATCTGCATGGGACTCCTGTTTTTAATTGCTCGTGTGTGTATTTAGTTTTGCAGACGATTCAGAGGGAGAAGCCGACGGACGGGGTAGTGGAGACGAGGCTGTACGGCGTGTGTGCCCTCACGTACCTCCTCGCGATGGTCTCCAGTAACATGGCGTTGCAGTGGGTCTCCTATCCCACGCAGGTGATAAATTAAATTACTCACTATTCACTCGGACTTATAAATCCAAATTGTTCTACACAAACTAAACGTAAATTATATCTGTTTTCTGAAAGGTGATTGGAAAGTCGTGCAAGCCGATCCCGGTGATGCTGCTGGGGGTCCTGCTTGCGAACCGGAGGTACGCGTTCCGGAAGTACCTGTTTGTGCTGCTAATCGTGATAGGGATCGGCATGTTCATGTACAAGCCAAAGCCACAGACCTCCTCTTCTGCGTCAACACCGAGCGTGTTCTCAACGGGAGAGCTCCTCCTCCTAATGTCGCTGTCCATGGACGGTTTAACGGGTGCTATTCAGGAGCGGATGCGAGCAAACAACCAGAAGCCAAACTCTGCAGTGATGATGAAAATGATGAATCTGTTTAGCATAGGGTACACGCTGGTAGCTCTTGTCCTCACATCCGAGATATACTCGTTCGTTGTTTTTGTCCTGAACCACCCGAGTGTCGTCTGGAAGATCCTCACTTTCTGCATCGCCTCTGCGCTAGGCCAGTTTTTCATTTTCGTGATGGTGACCGACTTTGGACCGCTGCCCTGCTCCATCGTCACCACCACTAGGAAGTTCTTCACTGTCCTTGCCAGTGTCATCTTCTTTGGGAACGTTCTCTCTAGCATGCAGTGGGTTGGGGCTGCTCTCGTGTTCGTCGGGCTGGGGCTTGATAGTCTATACGGGGGAAAGTAGGGCACGTATTTGTATGGGGGACTTTATTTATTTATTCGTTCAGCGCATCAGAAATTGACCTTTCAGAATAAACCTATTTGCTTGATAGTCTATACGGGGGAAAGTAGGGCACGTATTTGTATGGGGGACTTTATTTATTTATTCGTTCAGCGCATCAGAAATTGACCTTTCAGAATAAAGCTGTTGTTGACGTGCGGAAATCATTTTTGTAGGGTTTACAAGGAATGTTGTTTTTTGTTCAAGCCATAAGCCATGTCGGGAAGTCGGCAAGAGACGTGTAATCATAATGATGGGTGATGATAAAATTGCTGGTGAGATTTTTGCGGTGTTTGGTAGCCACATTCCATCTACGTAGAATGGAAACATTGTTTTTTCTGGAAATATCTTGCTCAAAGCGTATTGAAAAGCCATCAACTTCCATTTTGATTTCATGCTGCATTTTAACTTATGTACGTCTTATCATTGTTATACCTACTGGACATCGGAAGGAATAATGATGTGAAATTGTCCGATTATTCCTGAACTTGTGCGTGTTGCACAAATTATAGCGTCATTTAACCCGGACGGAACTGAAGTAATCGACATCCAGTTTAAAACTATATTTCATATTTTGAATCAATGCGCAATCATCATCATTATTATCATTAATCAAAGAAGAAATCTAACAATCAAAAGCGATCAAATGCATTGCATCTGTGGTCTCTTCATCTCCTCATCTCATGTTCTTCACACATTTCCTCAAGATAGTAGTAGTAGATGTGTTGTTGTTGTAGTGGTGGTGGTGGGGTAACAAGAAATCGGATGTACTTACACTTACTCGAACGTACACGTATGATGTACGTGTAAGCGATTATATTGGGCATCCAACTCGACTACCTCCAAACTACGAAAACGAAATGAAAAACTGACAAAAAGTAAAAAAAGTAAAAAAGAATCAAGAGTCCAAGTAGAATATCAAGTGGACAGGATACCTTTAGGGGTACCCCTCACACACACACACCACAGGAGTGAGTAGTAGTACCCATACCCATACGCATACCTACCTATGTGTATAAACAATAACAAACCTGCTCTGTTGATTGTTATTGTGCAGACGAGTATCTTCTGTTGGTTATCTCCTGCGGATATCACGACCTTGTAAAATAGCAATCTTTACACAAAAATCCTGATTTGTTTACATCCGCTAAAAATAAAAGTGTGCTTGATAAAAAACAAACTAAAAATCGGGACTCTACTAAAATCTAATCAAATCGTGTGTTTATATAATGGAGGAAATACGAAGAACAACGGGAAATTATAATAATTGTGTAATAAAATAGTGTTCAAGATAAACCGTGTGTAAGTTAGTTAGTTTACTTTAGGATGGCGTTCGGAAGCGGAAACAACAGCAGCAGCAGCAGCGTGAAACCGAGTAGTAGTGGTGGTGGTGCGCAGCAGTCGTCTTCGTCTTCGTCGACATCGGTGCCGCAGCAGCAATCCCATCATCACCACCCTTTGCACCACCACGGAGGAGGGGGATCCAATCATCATCATCATAATAACCACCATCACGGTGGTGGTCACCACCACCACCATCACCATCATCAACACCAGTCAGGAACTGGAACGTCTTCGTCCTCCTCGTCCTCATTAACAGCAGCCCAAGCCCAGCAACCAAAGTGTAATAATTCGACAGGAGGAGGAGTGGTACCGACACCAACGGGTTCCTCCAACACTTACGCAAACTCAGTAGTAGGATATAATAGTTACGGTCCTCCTCCGAGTGATAACAACGTTTCGACATCCAACTCTACTTCTTCTTCCAGTGCACTTCATCATCCGAATCACTTGTTCTTTCACCAGAATAATAGCAGTGGGGGTAGTACTAGCTCGTTTAACAAGCAAACTTCGAAACAGTATACGCATGGGTTTAGTAGTGGCAATAATAATAATAGTAATAGTAATAATAATAATAATAATAATAGTGGTGGTGGTTCAGTGTTTCCTGATGGTGGTGGGGATGATAGGAGGACAGACTATTTTCCTGGAGGGGGAGGTCCACCACAACAACCTAATAACTCTGGTAGTCAGCAACAAGTTCCAGTAATAAACTCGCAGCAACAGTACAATCAACATCATCTTAACTTCCTCCATCCTCAGCAGCAACATCATCATCGGGGTGAGCACAGTTATTTTTGCAGTAATTAGGCTAGTTTCTTCGTGAAAACCTCTGTCTAAGACCAATTTTGAGTTGTACGCAGCCAGTCAGGTTTGCACACTTTTTGAGTACTGGAATAAAACTGACAAGCGATAAGGGACTTGCCTAAACTCACTACTTCGTCGCATGGAGTCGTGTTGGTCAGTCAGCCTTTACCTAAATTCGCTAACAGTCCATAATCCCTTCCTTCCGACTCCCGTCGTTTAATTTAATATCATTAACAATCATTGTGAATAGGCAATTTTAGCCACAAAAACTGAGAGTAAAAATGCTGAATGAAATATTCGTGTATGATATTACAAAATGTGCTGTTCATCAAGTCTAAAAGTTTAAACTGGACTCTTCATGCGTCGTACTTAATTTGCGTACTTTTAAGTAAGGTTGCAAGAAGTTATAAGCTGCATATTGGAACATCTTGAGCAAAACTGGTTGCGATTAGGTAATCCTCAATTAAATCTGCTAAGGGGATTTTTGAACCCGTAAAATCCTATAAGAAGAGGTAACATGCAAGATAAGCTATGGCGTAATCAATGTATCTAAAATTGTTCCAAAAATCTTGGTGACATGGCGTCATGCCGTGACTAGTCTACTGCCTGTTTTAAAAATAGGAATGCAACTGGAACCTGAGCGAGTATATATCACTAATTACATATATGCAAGTCTTCCACAAACGTTCTGAGTTGCTGCATCTGACCTAAATTAACTGCACTGATGTTTGTCAGTGCACTCCAGTTAAATTGATAACCAGTTCAACAAGTCACCACGCACGATGATATTTTGCAGTGATGATAAGGGATAGGATAATTATGGTCACGTGTTTCTTTTCAAAAATCATAGTTGATATTTCTAAATCACATTCACAACAAAACAGGAAACACAAGATTTGATGTGTATAATGAATAATTTGAGAGGCTGCGATGCTGGTTAAACTAAAACAGATTTTAAATACGAATAAGCTAATCCCACTGTTGCAAAAAAAAATCTTGTTCACATTCTGCAGAAGTGTAACCTTTTGACCAGAGATCGACCTTTTAAGAGAACATTTTCTTTCTGTCGATTTGATTTCAATGTCAAATAAACATTCTCGAGAATTTGCATCCCTGAATGCCATGATTGACCGTATAAAAAGTGATATTTTTTCATGACATGATGAAAGATTTGAGTACAAACATAATCATAGCATCATTTCAACTGCGCTCGATTTGAGGACAAAAAATACGGTGATCCCTGTGCTATTACCGGTGTCCGTAAGACTAATCATTATTAGTACGTTAAAACATCTGTCTCAATGTCGTATGCGGATAATGCGAAATGGTCACCGTAACTACAGAACACAATAATGCACATGCTGTTTAAATGACAGTTCTTACTCTCACGTCGTTACGGAGACAATTTTTCGTAAAGGACATGGACAGTGGCATATCAGCTCGTACGTACCTATGTTTTTACCCCACTTCGTGTGACTTGCGTCTCGTAAATGTAGAAAGCTCAAGCTTCCTTTCTTAATTGAAAAGTGAGCAAAAGGTTTCAAAGGGTTAACAGTTTTTTATGGGAAATCCCGAGATCCTATTTTGCCTCGAGTTCCTGACAGCGGCATTGATTAGTATTATTGTGTAATAGGTTAATTTTTGTGGAAATTCATAGAGCATGTCGTTAGTAGAGAGGTAGTGAAATGTTAGTGAAGCGATTTCTCGGTTGTTCATATAAATTATATCGTAGAATGGCACCTAAAATAGTGAATATGATACATTTTGCGGGTTGGTGACATATTTTCCGTTACAAGGGTTCTAATTTTATTTTTAATCCACCAAAATAATTTCCTGGGAAATCTTGCCCGGGTAAATGTTTATCGTGGGAAACATAACAAAAAAAATTTGTGGAACAAAAAGCCAATGTAGGCATGTGGAAATTCCAGTGTGGAAAAGGAAAAAGGAATTCGCTGAAAATCCACCCGTGGAAATCGCTTGTCACGGAAAAGATTTCATTCTCCCACATATTCCGCGTTGCTTATATTGTTTCTCTGACCTCTAAAAAATTTGGAGATGGGGGAAATAACTGCAACGCGGAATTGCAATTGTTGAAACTGCTGCGTACTGCGTTTCGTATTGGAATTCTGCGATGCATGGTGTTTCTCCATTTTCCCCCGTTGCCATTAAAAATCCGAATGACTAATGATGATTAGTTTACGGGACTGGTAACAGTGGATATTTTTTGGGGTTAAGCAAAACAATTGTCAATTGGGACGATACATGGACATTGCGGACACTGGGGAATAAGCTTAAGCAAAGATAATTTCTGGTTGTTCTGTAGGGAAAAAGATTTAGATATGTACCGAGAATTTGTCGATCATATATTTATAACCCTGAATGCAGCAAAAAATACACAAACCAGAGAAGAAACTAATTTATGGAAATAGTAAGCAGTAAGATTAGGATATATCATCACACAAGTCCCGTCCCGCAGTTAAAAAGTACCGAAGATATCAGTGCATTGTTGGTCACGGTCATGTCATGGGAGTTGGATGTTGGACGTGACGCGGATAACAGCATGAATTAGTGACCACAGGACTTATATAAACTGTTAGTAAAGAGAGACCACCGCTGTCACCCTCAAATCGTTATGCCTGTGAGAAAATACGTGGTAATATTTGGAAGAAGAACGATAGAACGAAGCAAGTGCATTGTCTTTTTTCTTAAGTTTATTATAGGTATTGAATGGTTGTATTATTATCATTCCCCACCCAAGTCATCTCGCTAATCCTAAAATCTCTCATTTCATACGATACCTAAAAACCTAATACCTGCACACTGTGCACAGGCACGTGCGTAGTAATTTTTTTTGTGAAAAAAAAACGGAAAACTAACACGTAGCATACATGAACGTAAAGACTTGGTGCACATAAGAAGCAAGTCATGAAATGTTGAATTGATTGATATATTGGGATATGTTTATGTTATTAGTTGGTTGGTAATAAAATGAGTATATCGGAGCAAGGTCCGATGGTATCATCAAAAAATCAAGTAAAAACCCCAAAAATGCATGCAGATCGACTAAATATGATAATCGAGTGTAATACTACCGACGGGGTACTTTACTAATGAATGGAAAGAGCAGCTGCGTTTGTTAACAACGAAAAAAACTGATGATAAAATGTTTAGGGATTTATATCGTGTGTGTGGTTGTTTGCAGCTGTAAAAGCTCTGTATTATTATAAGCCAAGCATGAGATGTGAGTGCTGTGATGTGAGAATTGTAAAAAAAACGGAGCTGGCTTGCACAGCAGCTGGTGAATAAAAAAAAGGAGAGAGAGACGTGATGAATCGAACAAAGATGTGGAAAACCAGGCGGAGGAGCGGATGTTGTTGTGTGTAATTCTCTCTTGTCGATTCTTTCTGGTTTCACTGTCCCATTCCCCAACAACACGTCCCTTCTTTCGGAATATACATTTTGTTACACTCGCTCTGAGAAACTCTTGTGCTTCTACATAACGGACGGATGTGTTGGATGTGTATATAGGGCTAGGGTATTATTATCCCTTATCCCATAAACGGAACGAGAACCCACTCTGCTCGTAATACTCCCCAATGATATGAAACATTTTTCGGGTGAATAATAAAAAAATTTTCGGGGGGACGAGCCACACTAGTAAAGTCGGGTTTGCATACACTTTTCTCCTCGTCGCGTGTGTGCTGTAGTAGTGTTCCTTATATTATTATGAGGTGTACTCCTTTGCCTGATATGCGTGTTATGGTAGGAGCCTACTACTTCCTGTGGTGTGGTGTGCACTTCTTATCGGGAGATATCATTCTATTTGATACCGTGTCGTCGTGAGGTTTTTAGCAGTAGCGAGTTGTATCCAGGAGGGAATTGTATATTACGTTACACACGAAAAATAAGTACACTCCACTCGACCTACTTTTCTCATGCAAAAAAAATCATGATGATGATGATATATAGAGTGTGTTGTGTAACCGACGACGCGATGGGGTTTTCTTATTACTAGTCGACCAGGTTTTTTTCTTCTTGTGTCGACGGGAGGTTTATATTCATACTCTCTCGTGTGGTTTAATTAAAATAGGATAGTAATTAAATTATAATAATGTCGACGTCGACGAGAGCGGTGAAAGCGCGCATCTCCGTGTCCAAACTGCAGACGTACCAGAACTTTCAGACTGACCTGGTCACGCTCCTCAGCGACTCGTACAGCAAGTACAGGGTCGCGAGGAGGACTAGTACCAGCTCGGAGGGGAGCTGCAGTAGTAGTAGTAGCACCACTGACAGTGATGACGAGGAACAACAGTTGTTGTTGTGTCGTGGTGGTGGTGGTGGTGGGGGTAGTCCAGTGCCCAGTAGTAGCAGTGATGAGGTGTTGTTGGACTCTGTTGACAAGAGACTTCTAGTCACCACTACTCAGCCTACTAGGAGTTTACACTGGAGTGGGGCTGGGGACCTCATTCTCCTCGGGGAGGTCGACATTCAGCAATGTATACACGCGGAAATACACACAAATTTATTCGTGGTTTTTGAGTTTGTGAGGATATTAAGTGATTTTATGGTTATTAGCTAATTTGTTTGTGTTTTTGTTTGTCGTAGACCTGACGCCGTCGGAGCGGCTTCTCCTGGACCAGATCCGAGCGAGGAAGGCGGAGCTGCTGAAGGAGATAGCTCAGTTGCAGGACGAGATAGACAGTGTGTCGAGGGAATTGTTGTTCACAACGTGTCAGAAAGAGTCTGAGCCGGATATAATCAGCACACAGCAGCAGCAGCAGCAGAGGGGGAAGGGTATTAGTAGTAATTTGCTCCAGTCGGAGCCCCCGCTCGCTGACGTCGAGCTTGACAATCTCAGTGAGAACAGTAACGAGCATGAGTGTGGTGGTGGTGGTGGACTTGTTAGCAATAAGGTTCCGAGTGGGTCGTTGCTCGGGAGTAATAACAGCAGCGGGAGCAATGCAAGCTCGAAAGAGAAGGACAGGTTGAAACTCATGAGTCTCGGGTGTAAAAAGTTTAACATGGACCCCAAGAAGGGGATCGAGTTCCTCGTTCTCAACGCGCTGCTGAAGAAGGATGATGAACAGGACATTGCCATGTTTCTGTACAGGGGCGAAGGGCTCAACAAGACTGCTATTGGGGACTACCTCGGAGAGAGGAATGATGTCAACGAGAGGGTCCTCAAGGCTTTTGTCGCTCTTCATGACTTTACTGATCTCATTCTCGTCCAGGTTCGTGTCCATTCTGTCCTTCTCTACTATTTATATTTTTTTGATCATTTAAGTTTTGCTAGCATCTTTAGTCGTTCGTTCGTGTTATTAAAATATTATTAATAACTTATCGTGCCATTTCCCTCGTGAGTGCGTCCGTTTCCCTCAAAGGCTTAGTTTTCTCCAAAGTTTGTTGAAAGTTTGGAGTTTTGCAAATTTGATTCAAATTTTCAAATTGGAAAATAGATGTTACAAATAAATTAATCAAAGGGTGATATTCATTGAAACATGCAGCTCAAATCAAATTAGCAGAATTTTTTTTGCAGAAAAGTCGTTTTCAAAAAAAAGTTTGTCTCTTATCAGTAGCTTGCTGCCAGTGCGTTAATATCGTTTCCTTTCCTGCTTATCGTACTTTAAATTTTGACAGCGTATATCCAGACGCTGGAGAACCAGTTCATATATATGGGAAAGCTTTGAGTTTTTTCTTTGTGCAGATTTGATTCATAAACTTTAATTTTTCATAATTGGCCCAGGTGGGAAATAAAGTTTTTAGAAAATTGGCAAGTCAAACTGTAAGAATCAAATTAGCAGAATTGTTTCCAGCATAATCAGTGATGTATACAAATTTCATACCCATTCCGATAATGTTTAAATGCAAATTAATGGAGGAATAATGCCAGTGTAATAAATTAAAACAACTTTTGTTTTGATTGGTTAGGCGCTGCGACAGTTTCTCTGGTCATTCCGTCTTCCTGGGGAGGCGCAGAAGATAGACAGGATGATGGAGTGCTTTGCTCAACGGTACTGCCAAAACAACCCGGACATCTTCACGAACACGGACACCTGCTACGTACTCTCGTTCGCTATCATAATGCTCAATACCAGCTTGCACAATCCCAGTGTTAAGGTGTGTACTCACGTTCAATCCCTATATTTATTCATCCGTGAACTTTTGAAATTAGCTAAAAGTTGATATGATGATGAAATGCGCAGGACAAGCCGACGGTGGACACGTTCATCTCGATGAACCGAGGGATAAACAACGGGGGAGACCTGCCGAGGGAGCTCCTCATATCCCTGTACAACTCAATCCAGTCAGAGCCGTTCAAGATCCCGGAAGACGACGGCAACGACCTGATGCACACGTTCTTCAACCCGGACAAGGAGGGCTGGTTGTGGAAACAGGGTGGGAGGTACAAAACGTGGAAGCGGAGGTGGTTCATACTGAACGACAACTGTCTCTACTACTTTGAGTTCACGACGGACAAGGAGCCGAGGGGAATCATTCCTCTGGAGAACGTTGGGGTGAGAGAGATCGAGGACTCGAAGATGAAGCAAAAGTACTGCTTTGAACTCTACGCTACCGATGGCTCTGAGGTTATCAAGGCTTGCAAGACAGACTCGGACGGGAGGGTTGTGGAGGGGAAGCACAGTGTGTACAGGATGAGCGCTGCCAGTGGCGAGGAAAGAGACTCTTGGGTTAAGGCACTCAGGCAGAGCATCAGCTACTCTCCTTTCTACGAGATTCTTAGGAAAAGTGGGGGTGGGAGTAGTGGCAGCAGCTCCGCTCCCACTGCTACCAACACCAGTACTTCTACGCTGAGGAACGCTGTCGTCGGCAAAAATCTTTAAATATAATCTACATATATACTTACACCTCTTGGTGTTTTTATTTATTATTACTTTGTGATGATGATGATGATCATGTTTTCTTTTTTCAAATATATATACGTGTATGTGAAATCGAGACTTACGATATATTAATTATATTGTCGTAAGTCTTCGTGAAATGTGGTTTCCTGTCTTTTTTGAGAATAAATTATCATGTTGACGATCGATATCAAATTGTTTTTTTTTGTATAAAAAATTACTTGATTTATTTGCTTTATTTTTTATAAATAATACGTTCATTTCCGTTTTGTTAGCGCATCACTCAAAAACTGCATCGCTGGGTCTAGACCTTCTCCTTTCAGCGCTGACGTCTTGAATATCTGGAATGTCCGGTTTCTGCAACAAACAAGGCGTATATATTTCTTTAGATTTTTGCACTAATTTACAAAAACAAAATCATGGCAATAAAAATAGACAAAAGGGTCATGTAAACTCGGCTTCGTTTCAAGATTATCTGGTAGACATTTATTTTACTTTCTTCCACCGAGCATTTAATATAATACTGGAAAAATACTAGCTGTACGGTTTTATAACAAACTCAATTATCACAGAAAAATATAGTGAAATCTTCCTAACAGCGCCTGCTTTCTCCATACATATTTTTTTCTTATTAGCTAGGCTCGAAAAATTAGAATCTAAACGTGAGTGACGGGTGAAGGTGTTTCTTTCCCACTTTACGAGTACTTTAATATTTTCACGAGTTTCCTGATTCTATTTAGCAGGTTGATAAGCAGAGTACAGAGTAGGATAAAGATATTATAGACGGGTATGATACAGATAAGCATGAGTCTAACTTGATTTGGTCTAATCCTAGTGCCTGATGAATCTCGGTGACGGTGAGAGCGCCTTCCATATCCTGTTTATTAGCGAGAACGACGAGGATGGAGTTTTTGAGTTCCTCCTCGTTCAGCATGGACACTAGCTCCTGTTTCGATGTGGGCAGCCTGTCCCTATCTGCAGAGTCCACTACGTATATTATAGCGTCTGTGTTCGCGTAGTAGCAGCGCCAGTACGGTCGGATCGACGTTTGGCCCCCGAGGTCCCACACCTGCGACACACAATAAAAATATTATACAATCCCACCGTGCCATACCTACTACTACTACTACTACTTCAATTAAAATATCAAATTATCATTCTCCCGGGTTTTACCTGAAATGTGAGGTTCTTGTACGTGACTTGCTCCACGTTAAACCCTATCGTTGGGATTGTGGTGACCACCTCGCCCACCTGCAGTCTAAAAGAACCAGTGAAAATTATATAGCATCCATTTGTCAATATACAAGACTGATTAAATTCGTGTGGAGAAAGCCTGTGGTGGCGTCACAACCAAAACAAACCTGTAAAGAATGGTAGTTTTCCCTGCGTTGTCTAGCCCGAGCATCAAGATCCTCATCTCCCTCCCGCCGATAAGGCTCTTCAGGTATGAGAACAGTCCGCCTGCAGCCAAACCAAACAAAATACTCAATATCATCATCAGATTCTCATCCTAATGCCAAAACCAAAACAAATTCAGTAAAATTCTCGGTTCGTACACTTACCCATTCCGTGAATAAATAAAAACCTGTGTAAAATTATGTATTACTACTAAAATTAACGTGCAACGAGGACTAGATTGAACCGAGGTGTTCCCCACTACTAAATATTTATTTATTTGATTCCAAAAACTGCTGTTTCGTCACTGATCAACTTTTGAAATGATGTTTTCCTGGAAAAGCGTCTCATGTCACAAGAGCTAATGTAATAGTTATCCAGGAGGAGAGATGTTGTTGCTGTTATCCCTCGACTGGGAGCACTGCAACTGCAACCAGATCAGCTGGAGAACACTTAATTGTCCAGTTTTTCGTTGTAAACATGATCTCAAAAAAACCAGGATTTTCGTGTCATCAAACTGTTGTCCAGAGAGAGGATGTTCCACATAAACAACGGGTCAACTTGAATTTGGCGGGGTTCCGGTTTCTATAACAGATGGTCCCGTAGTCCTCGCTGGGGTGACGTGAGATTATGATGCAGTGCGGTACATGCTACATGATCAACAGTCAGAGGAAAGGTCCGTTCACAGCGGAGTTGGCTCAGTGAGCCCTGGGCTATGTGAGCAGCGGGCCATGTTGTGTGGTCCAGTCCAGCACGAGAGTGTGTGTGAACGGACCGAGGGATAGGGAAAAGTGATGAGTAGCATGGATGGGCAGGTTGAGAGAGCGCACGCTGGCTTGAAAGCTCTGTGCACGCCGGACACAACATTTCAACTTCTTGTTTCAGCCTCTTCTTCTGCTTCTCCCATCATCACACCATTCCAACTCGGTGGACTTTTATCATATTTTAATCATTTTTTGGAGTATTTTGGAGATAATTACTATTAATTAATCATGGCTAGTGAGGATTGGGAGGGTACTCCGATGGAGACGAGTGGGAGTGTTGGAGTCGTCGTCCAGCAGCAGCAGGTGCTCGCTGAACTGCCAGAAATTAAACTGTTTAACAAGTGGAGCTGTGACGATGTTCAGGTTTCTGACATGTCACTTCAGGTGCGTTACAAACATTTAATACCATTTCTTTCTTGATTTGTTATGATGATATTGATGATGGATGGATGATGGTAGAAATGGTTGGTTATTATGATCAATGTTGTTGTTTAAATTATGATTATTAGGATTATATAGCGGTGAAAGAGAAGTACGCCAAGTACCTGCCCCACTCGGCAGGTCGCTACCAGGTGAAGAGGTTCAGGAAGGCCCAGTGCCCCATCGTCGAGCGACTCACCAACAGTCTGATGATGCACGGGAGGAACAACGGCAAGAAACTCATGACCGTTCGGATCGTTAAGCATGCTTTCGAAATCATTCACTTGCTCACTGGAGAGGTAATTAATTGTACATTCAACTGTTTACTACTCTTTTGTGTTGTGTAAATTAATAAATAAAAAATTGTTGTTGTTTGTTAGAACCCACTGCAAGTGCTTGTGAACGCGATAATAAACAGCGGTCCGCGTGAAGACTCGACCCGTATTGGTCGTGCGGGAACTGTGCGTCGTCAGGCCGTTGACGTGAGTCCACTTCGTCGGGTCAACCAGGCCATCTGGCTCTTGTGCACTGGCGCCAGGGAGGCTGCTTTTAGGAACATCAAGAGCATTGCTGAATGCCTCGCTGACGAGCTCATCAACGCTGCAAAGGTTTTTACATCCACATTATCTAGTATCTTTTACAATCTTCCTCTCTATTTTATGATTTTATGTAAATTAAACATTTCAAATGTCTGTTTATTTGATAGGGTTCCTCCAACTCGTACGCGATCAAGAAGAAGGATGAATTGGAACGTGTGGCCAAGTCTAACCGTTAAAGAAACAAGTATGACCATGCAGATTTGGAGGTTGATTTAATAAAAAAAATTTTGTTAATAGAAAAATATATTTTTCAGTCGCGTACTTTTTTTATGCACTTTATTTAATCAAGTTTTACCTGACATGGCATAGGTATATATATATATTGTTTTCCTTAAAAAATATTTTGATTTTTTTTTCAATATACTTTACGATAAAACAAGAGTCGAATGTTTTTTTCCATGATATATATATTTTTAAGATGAAGAAGGATTTGAAAAAAAATCTTGTCTCTCTCTGGAGGGGTGTATTTTTTTCTTTTCCTGCTCTTCATGTGTTTCTCTGCGTGAATGTAAGGAAGGGTGAGAGAGAGAGAGATAGAGAAATAACACGAGATAGATGATCATGATAAGTGAGGATGATAAGTTGTTTTCACGTGTGTAGTTAAAACACAAAGGGGAAACTATTATTATTATTATGAATAATATTATGGTTTTTAAAAAATAACTAAACAACTTTCATCGTACACGAGGGTGTGTGGGGGGACTCTGTGTACATATCGCGTTTTTACACGTGTATATGTAGTTATTTCTTTTTTTATATATATATTTATATCGTCCAGTTCAAGAAAGAGGAGTCTTGCTGTTTATTTTAAAAATTAGATTTTTTTTTCTTCATGTGTTTTTTTTGCATTCTTAGTATGTTTGGCGTTACATGACCACACACAGGTGATGGTGGGATGTGCCTCCGTTTGCACGGTTCTTTAGTCGCGATTTCGGTTTGTAGCGTTCCAGAAATGTCAGTTGCTTTGCGTTTATCGCTCCGCGCCGTTTACTGTAAAACAAAACAAACTTGTTTTTATCTAAGTAGTTTTTAGCAGTTTGGTTGGAAATACGAGTTAGTTAGTTGTGGATGGCCAATAATACATCTAGCTTTTCATCCACCACCTGTATCACCTCAAATCAGTCACATATGCTTGGGTTGACCAAGATATTTTTAACAATAGTCATAGTTAAAAATATCTTGGGGTTGATAAGTCTCTTTAGAAGTTTAAAATTCTTAAAAATATGTTTCTTGTCCACCACAAGTGTATGCAACCAAATTAGTCAACTTACAGCCGAATGAGCTCAACAGCGTCTTCATATTTCATTCCTAATTCCATAAGAGACAGTGCTACAAGCACGGGGGCTCGTCCTAGACCTGCTACACAGTGAACTGCTACGCATGACTCTGGACTGTCCGTGAACTGTGTTCGCACCAGGTCAAACCATTTGTCTATCACCTGAAACAATCAACAATAAGCGTTAATCAAAATTCTTTTCTGGATTCATTCCATATCCTATCGGACTATTAGTTTTTTTGTTCTTGTTAGTCTCTGTGTGTCGTGCATTTACGGATTTATGGCTGACTTTACTTGTGGGTTTTGCTCTAGTAGATTGCATGTTTCTTTTAAAAACTTTCGTCGAGCGGGTTCTTATCAATTATACAGGTACCGTACTCGTTAAAGCATTCGTTCAGATAGACTAACTAAATTAAATTTACAGACAGAAGCAGACTACAGCATATACAAATCTATTTCAATTCCCTCCGATAAAATCCAACCCAACAACCAAGATTACCAAGAATTTGGCTGACTTTACTTGTGGGTTTTGCTCTAGTAGATTGCATGTTTCTTTTAAAAACTTTCGTCGAGCGGGTTCTTATCAATTATACAGGTACCGTACTCGTTAAAGCATTATTAACTAAATTAGACTAAACTAAACAATTAAACTAACTAAACTAAATTAGACTAAATTAAATTTACAGAGTGAAGCAGACTACAGCATATACAAATCGATTTCAATTCCCTCTGATAAAATCCAACCCAACAACCAAGAATCCGTAAACGCACTACACTTTCTCCACCTCCACGAATAACAGAGTAGTTGCAGTAAATAATGGGTTTTAATAGTAACCTCCTGTGGTGGTGCTTGTCCGTCAGCAAAGCTAAGGTCAACTACTTGTATTCCGTTTTTGGAAAGTTTTTCAGGTGAGTAAGTGGACTCACAAACTCGAACTAGTGTAGCAACCTTGTACCTGCGAACACACAAAAAAACATGGATTAATTAGCAAATCTACTTTTCAAAATGACACTCGAATTGGAGCAGTATGAAATTGCGTATTTTTTGATTTTATAAAAACCTGATGAGTTCATCGACATAGCTGGCCATCCCGATGTCGTTTGGTCTCTCAGTGATGAGGAACCTCATCCCCTTGTAGCTGATTTCAGTGCAAGCTCCTGGAACCCTTACTACTGAAGACATTGTGAATATATATATATATATACTATATATATATTTGTATATATGAATCTGAAGGAGATAGCGGAACTATTATTCCCTAAGTGTGGCACGACGAAGAATTTCTATTATTATTATTTCAAATATTATGTACGTGTTATTATCCACTACACTGACTGATTAGAAGAATTCTTGTTCTTTAAACTGACGGTAGGGGAAAAAATCCGACAAGTTGCTTTCACAAATTTACACGGACCCAGTTTTTTTCTTCAAGTTTAAAAAAACAACACCCGTCGCTTTTAAAAAATAATAATATGTAGCTTGGATTAAAACAAATAAATTAAATGCGAAACACGCTTAAAAATCAGAATCTTCTCTGGTACTTATTATGCGGATTCTCTTGATTGCATTGCCTCGTTCCCACAGCAGCAGCGACCCTAATTATTATTATCTCTCTATCTAACAATGTATATTACACCGAAAAAGGGAGAAAAAAAAGAAAAAAAAACTAAAAATAAACGAAAAAAAGAAGAATATATAGTGTGTTTAAACTCGTGTATGTGCTCTCAGTATATATTTAAAATCCCGTCGTCGTCACGGTGACGTCGTCGAGGAGTAATAATCTGTAATAATTGTAGTCCTGTTCAAAAGCTGTCACGAGTAATTTAAAAATCCCTAAGAGCCCTGCTCGACAGTCTGTTGGTTGCGGTGATGATGGTACTGATGATGATGATGTTGGTGGTGGTGGTGGTGGATGATGATGGTGGTGGTGGAGGTGGTTGTAATGATGTGTTGTTACTGCAGTAGGTCCTTGACGACTACTAATCAGTTGATGATGAGGGCAAGAGGGTAGTTGTTGTTGTTGTTGTTGTTGTTGTGGGCCAGCTTTCCCTTCGCCTACTCCTCTGAATGGAGTTGGAAGTGTATGCTGTTGTTGATGAGGTGGATGAGTTACGTTATTATTATTATGATTCTCGTGTTGTAGTAGTGCTGCCGCGTCCACTCCCGCAGGAACAGGAACAACCCCCCTTCTTGTGTTGAAGTAACACTGCCGACCGGACAGGAAACTCATTAAAAGTGGAACTAGCCTGTTCGACAGAACGGTTTTCTCTGGGTGGGGTTCAAGTCGTCTTCCTTGGCAGCAGTAGAAGCTCTCTCGTCGTCGTGAAATTCCCAGTTCCTTCTCCACAGATTCCTCTTCGGATGATGATGATAATGTCGATGATGATGATGATGATGCCCTTGATTGGTTACTCGAACACGTTCTCATCAAAGCCATATAATTATGTTTTGGACCGTCGTCGCCGTTGTGGTGGTGGTGGATAATAATAATAATTATTATTAAGATTTATATTCTTCGTGATGATAGCTTTCCGTATTTGTAGTAAAATCCCGTTCTTGGCCAACGAGATTTTCCCGTTCCTTGTCCTGCATGTGTTCTGCCACCTCCGTCCGCCACCTTGCTCAGCTTTCCGAACCCAACAAATTGTGATGATGATCCTTTAATTATTATCCGTGTAGTATTACTCCTCCCCTGTCTTGGTCGTCGTGGCAATGAACCTTTCCCCTTCTTCTTCTTCTCAAAACAGTTTTAGTAATTAAACTCGGGCGTACGTAAACAGTTGTGGTTGTTGGCTCATCGGGTCGTTGATTTTTTTGAATAATAATTCCAAAAGGGACATTCACAATTTCTTGGAAACTCTTTTATTATTCCATGGAATCTTTCCTTTTTACTCTCTCGCTCGCTCTATAATAATAATACACTCAATATACTTTTTATGTTGTATAAATCCTCGTCTTCTTCTCTCCTACTTTTTTTATTCCCAATTATTGCTTTCCTTTATACAATACAAAAGTCTATTGACCTAGCCACACTGAATAATATGAACTGTCTCCTCATCATATCTCCTCTATTCTCTCTATCTCTTCTCTTCACCTAATATACAACGTTGAATTACGCGGTGGGGTATCCTCTCTATCCTTGTACGCTATCATTCCATTTCCATTGCATTATTATTGTGATTATTACTAGTAGTACTTACTACTCCGCTTTTTCTTATTACATTCTCGTAGAGGTGAGGCGAATAATTTCCATGTCTTTCCATATCCATCCATCATCGCTTTGGCTGTCACACCTACTTTCAAATCATAGCATTTTTCGTTGCGATGGTAACTGGGGGAAACGATTTTGAAATTGTATGTTTAGT
>JAANSN010002212.1:0-25755 GCA_036850665.1 Dicranocentrus wangi | reverse complement strand
TTCTGTATCATGTTCTCTGATGATATTAACGACATGTGTACGCCCACACACGAAAATTATGTTTCATTCGAACATTACCTACATGAGGTAGTGTCCAGAAATACATTATCAGTGACGTTTCTTGAAACTGTGTTTTTGTCAAGTATTGGTTATTGCAACTATACACTTTTTCAAGTATTGGATATTGCAACTATACATTATTTCAAGTATTTGGTGTTGCAACTATATACTTTTGCAAGTTCTGGGTATTGCATTTAAGCAGGCGCTATGTTTCTCCCTACTCCCTACACGTGAATTCTTAGACCAAATCGCACATGTGTTTGTGGAATTGTGATACAATTGGAAAATAATCAGCGTATAATGTCGAGATTGGATTCTGATCTGTATGGATTGAAAATATGACTTTTATTTACTTTACATTCACTTCTTATGTAACAATATGCAAAGAAAATGTAGCAAAGTAGCAATTTTCTTGCTTTCATATCAAATTACGAAATATAATTTCCTATAATATAAATTCGTTGAAATCCTCAAGATAAATCCTCAAAATATTAACTATGAAATATAATTTCCCACATCATTGGAACCATTTACCATATCTTCACTCTTTTCCGTTCATTTCCTTAGAATAAATAAATATTTCATTACAATTTTTATATTCCTTTTGCTCTCGTAGTTGCAGATTTGCAGGTTCTACGTTATTACAAAACACACATAGGTACCTATGATTTGATTTATTATCCACGGTATGGCTGAAAACTTTTTGGAATGTCTATTGGAACTATTTGTAACTGACGTATGTAAAAACGCCTCACCAAACTAAAAAATCGAGTATACGACACGTAGACCTGATCCTGATCATAATCGCTATCAACGCACGAACCATTGCAGTGTATTTCGGTTTCGTGGTTCTTATATACAGGAAAAAAATAATTTAATTTTGCACGTTGATTTAGTAAATAGTAGGACAAGAATAAATAGCAATTTAGTGTAATCAGACGGACATATTAAATTCCAATTAATGACAAATTTCGAATCTAAAAGACATCAGGAAATATGAATACACTATTTCATATCCAGTTTGCTAAGCATGGCAATTTAGCATAAAATTACCCCACAACTTTTTTACGGACGGTCGTGCAGTACCGCACCGTAATGTTTTAGGAGCAAATGCGAGTTTTTACATAATAAAAACCTTAAATGCGCCAAAAGGTATAGGTATTTTGTCTTTTTGAAAACGTCCATGTAAAGCCTTCAAGGCATTTCCAGATTGGGGTTGTAGAATTCTTCCAATTACAATAGTAATTCATGCTAATAGGAAACATTACATCTGCTCTGGCTCTGCGTCACATCACTCTAGGTCTTCCCTATTTATGTTCCCTCCTGGCTTACATATATCTCTCAAGTTGAGTATAAAATACAATAAATTATCCCATCAGGGACATAATTGAATCTTCAACTCTCCTGCTGGTTGTGGGAACAGAAGAGAATTGTTGACGGCGAAGTAAAATAAGTTGCCTACGGTGGACTGGTCCGAGCGAGAATGAAAATTCTCCCAGAGAACAAGTCTGAAAGCCCTACAAAAAATTTAGTTACACAGCACGAAAACATGGACTTCCCAACGAAAAAGTTATCCGGGAAAATAAGATACATAACTACTACAGTATTTGAACAGGAACGGAACTAGAAAGAACTGCGTCCTGTAACTTCAAAATGTCGTTATAAATAGCCAAGACCTATTCAAGGAGATTATACAGGAGAAAATTGAAAAATTGTGTCATGTGCTTTGGAGGAAACGCACATTGAAATCGAAACTATATGATGATGACAATCAAAGCATAAAAGAAAGTATTAGGGGATTTAGTTTCTTTTTCTCCATTTCTCCTCTTCTCAAAACCTAAACAAATATCTTGGTAGCTGTGAAATCATGACCATTCTTCATTTTGTCACTTTCACATTTTCGTCAACAGCTCTTTCTTTCTGATCTGCTTTCAGTCTTAAAGTTTTCTTAGGAAACTTCTAGGGAAATTGTGTTATTGTCGAGAGCCCCTTTTGTGCCGTCTGATTTCCTTTCTTTTTTGACGTGTCTCGACTTCTCATTTCCTCTTTTATGCTTATAAGTGTTTGGAATTGGAACGTTTCGCAAATGAAAAGTGAAAGTGACATACGAACAGGAATTGCATATGTCTTAATGGGAAGTTCGTTTTTACATTAAGCAAATGCATTTACTACATGTGATCATGACAAAGGTCGCAATCGCTGCTTCGCATTTAGCAGTTCAGAGTACATTCTCGGTATGAAGTAAAATACGGGAATGTGAAACATATTGGAAAGGGTTGGAGTGTACCAACGACCTCAGTTGGTTCTATTTGTAAATAAGAAAATAACGATGAACAGCAGAGATTTCGATGAATGATACCATTAGCAGTCAAATAGCAGAGAAAAGGATTCACATTTTCGGCTACGATGGATTTCTCATGTCAATATCACTGATATGAGTTTGAGACCGCAGTTTCCGTTGAGAAGCGAACAATATGGCTTCGAGCCACGTGCTGGGGTATTTTTTATATGCCAATTCACTCGTATATACTTATTATTACGCATTAGTAAGTATTTATTATATAGGTATTTCTATTATTACAAGCAGTAATGTGTCATTGTCGAGAATCAATAAGCAATTTTTAACAGAAAAAGATTCAGTTCCCCGTGCACGAGGTATACAGTACGAAATTATTATCTTAAACGTAGTAATTTAAACATTTTACTAAACACCTTACTGATAACAAACCCATTTCTTCATCTCCTCATCATCATCATCGGCTTTCCGCTTTGAGCTCCAACCAGAATTACCCATATCGCCATCTTCGCCCGGGAGTAACGCGGGCATGGAATGCATCGCCCGATATATAGGTTCGTATTCCTTCAACTGATTTGCAAATACCTCGCTGATGCTAAGACAAAACCTCTTCCCTTGAACGAAAGCATTCGCCTTCTTAAACGTAACTCCATACCGTGACATTATGTAGCCGACAACCAGAGCCGCAGAACGCGACATTCCTGCGTTCCCATGCACCAATACTTTCCCTCCTGAGTTTAAGCAGGTTTCAATGAACAAAGAAACCGTCTTTACTTTGGATATTATCGATTCCACTGGAGAGTCATCCATCTGGACAATCAGGTATTGAAAATGATCATTATGATTGGCTCGAATAAGATGCGCTTCAACGTCAGATCGAACGCAAACTATATGCGTAACTCCTGCGGCTTTCAAGGGCTCCAAATTTGCTCGAGTTGCGACTGCATATGGGCCCAAAAACAGGCCTGGGACAATTTCTTGCATTGTTCGTCTCATGGTATACATCCAATCTTCCGGATCGTCAGCTTCGGGTAAAGGTGGATAGTGAGGTGTTGTAGCTGTGTGATAAAATATAATCCATGTTAAGCACTTAGTAGCACTACATTTCAGTGTTCATAGGCCTAGGTAAGATTATGTCAATAATTACGATCAAACTGGGCGTCGCCATTCTTGTCAATGTCCATATTATCCATTTTATATGTGCACAATTTTAATTTATTATCAAACCGTGGTTAGAGAAGGAGTCAATTTTTGCTAATTTTATGTTATTGGGCTATTCTTTCGTCAACTATCAAATATTATGGTTAGAGCAGAGTAAGGTTTTGGGTTATCAGTGCTATGCTCTATGCTATGTTAATATTCCCATACTACTCCCTCTCATGTTACCTCCCCCGTATTGTTTCCAACCTTCGATAACCTAACACGAACCCGAGAAAGTGTCTAGATTTCTATAAGGTTTCTATATGAGGTAGGAAGGATAGGATTGGAGGTAGCGTCAGAGCTAGAGGACGTAGTATGGGAGCTGGCAATGATAACCCAATACCTTAAACTCTGACCATCATCATTACGAACTTCTGAATGAACGCCAACGTCAACCGTACGTAGAGGTAAAGAACTTAAGATAATTTTAATTTTAACTCGTCATCCCCAGCACCTACAGCTTAACAATGCCTGTAGTAACAGCGGCAACGTTTCTGAACTTTATTTTCGAACATTCCCAACTCAACATAGCGAGCCTGACTCGGAAACCGTTTGCAATTCCTGAATTGCCTGTTCGGAAACAACAAATCAAAACGTTCAGTCGAACGAACCCCCTCTTCAGAACACTCTCATCATCAACGAGCCAATGCTATCAAGCTTGAGCCAATTTTCAATTTTAGAATCTAACAACATATTTCTACATATTTTCATTGTCAGGGTTCAGTTGTAATTATTATTGTAAGTATCTCCTTGTCAGTCAGTAAGTACATAGTAAAAATCCACTTTTGACTTATTACCTTGTTCCAAAAACTGGTGACTGGCGATGTCATAATCCTATAGAACCAACTGCGCCCGTTAAAGCCGTCGTATCTGGTGTGCTGTGTCTTCAGAAATTTTATGGAAAAACTAAATTATTTAGCAGTCCGTAAAAAAATAATACTTATGCACGCATGCACATTATTGTTGACATTGCACATGCACTTGAGCTTTTTTTGGCAACAGCAATATTATCTGGACTCAACATGCATGCACGTAGTATTTACACGTCACTTTTTCGGTGCACATACTTTTTTAAACAACACAAGAAAATATATATGATCAAAATCCAAGACGGAAGATACTCGACAAGTCACACCGCACCAACTCCCTCAACATTATTATTCGCATTCCCAGAAACCTGCTGTGACGTGACAAGACCTGTTGTGTTGTTGTGACTCGCACTTTTAGTATATCTTCGCCTTCCAGTTTCAAAAAACTGACATTTGTGGTTGTGGTCACATGGGAATGCGGCTCGCCGTCGCCGTCCACTAAAACTACGATGAAAGCAATGCGTTTCTGTGAGCTTGTCTCACCTGTAATCACATATATTAAAACGTGACTTCGCTTGAGTCCGTCCGGAAAGAGCAATGACCCCTTTTGTAAACATGCTGGCTCTTACTGTGCAGAGTGCTATATACTCTCCTCCTACCACGATTTCTGTCAGGTGCCGGGTCAGGGAGACATAACATAGACGAACAGGGACAAATCTATATGTAACACATAATATGCAGGACTTTTTTTTTATCCGGAGTGCTGTAATTATTATCCTTTTATCCTTGCTCCAAAACTTGAATCCTGAGTGTCAGGCACTAGTAGTAGATTGAAACGAGAAGAAATGTTAAATTTATATGCCAGGTCAGACATGCATGGCTAAGAAACGAGCATTTCTTATTAATTAAAGGGGATTCAAAAGTTATAATATCCAAAGTATCCGATTATGATAGATCCCAAACGGATGCATGCAAATGATTGGTTGACCCTTTTGTTTCTACCATCTTCCTGCTGAGTAATAATGTTGGAGTCACCTCTGGAAAATGCCAGTAAATTGCACCCTCATAATTGTCAGGTCAGATATTCAGCAACGTTTATACATGTATAAGGTTGGGCACGTTACAAATTATTTCGAAAAATGGGGACGTCGTCTCCAGAAGCGTTAACCTGGTGGTAGCCAATTATACATATTCTTATTTCTAAGAAAAAGCGTTGATATTCAGTAAGTATGTAGTTGTTTTGTTTCAGGTGGTAGCTCATTAAAAATCACAATTCCTTGACTTATTCCTTCTTTTCATACGCCTTGAATTACTAGGATTTGGAATGGAATTACCAAAAATGCTTAGTATATTGTAATAGTACGGAAACTGGGAACCCCATTAGTTATGAGTTTGTACAGGCATATTAATTCATGCAAATTAATTTGATGTTGGCTTAGGTATACTGATAACTGTATGCAATTCAAAGCAAGCTGTTAAAAAGAAGTTAAAAATTTAGCAAGCTTACTAATGTTTTCTTACTTCGATCAATTCCCATGTATCCTCTCGCTGTGAAGTGAAGCCACAATCCACATCTTACTGTACATCAAACCCTAACTTCATTTTGCATAAATGCTTCCTAGCACGTAGTTAATTACTATTGAAAGGGGAGGAGGTGAGCATCAATGCAATGGATTTGAACAATTTGTTTCTCCCACGAGGCAGTTCAGGTGAGTACTCATATTGGATCATTTTTTTATTAAAATTGAATTAAAAGTGTTTTGTTTGATGCTCTCTGAATTACGGTTTTCGTATTAGCAGATTTGACTATCGCAGAGGCATCATGAATCTATATGATAGTGAATTTAAGAACTTATAGAATAGTCCGCATATTACGATTTCCAATATGTACTGAAGGATTTTCGCATACTAATTTTCTAATTAGTTGTTGTTGTTAGTGCATACAGGAACTCACGCTCAATGTTATAAGCTCACGCTATTTATTTCCTTAAGGAAGATCATGAAGAATGCAGAACGAATACTTACATTGTTTGTTATGTATACCTAAATATAAATATATAATGTTGAACCAAAACAGAGTAGGAATTGACTATGAAAGCTGTACATTTTTATAACACACAACTCCATAAATACAGAAGACCCAACAAGTTGGAAGTGTCAATCTTACTCATTCGGTAGCAATTAAGACATTAAGAAGTAGCCAAATAGGCATATAGGAGTAGTAGACACTCACTGAAGTAGGTAATTAAAATATGACTGGAGTAAAGATACATACAATGCTAAAATCTCTTAAGGAGGAGATTTCGGCCGTTCTAGTAGGCTTTATTGCACTATTTGTGTTTTCCTTAATTTATGTCTTGAGTTTACCAGTTTTCGTGTTTCGCTTTATCGTGGCCGAAATAGCAAAGATCACAAAACCAGAGTTGGGGAAACTTGTCACCTCCCAGGGTAATCTGTTTACATCAGAACTGTTCCTACCAACATCACCACGATGTTGCATTGTAGTTCCTATTGTGATAGAAGGTTTCGCATCAGAAAAGGACATTCGCGACAGGTTCATGACAATGGTCAACACAGACGATAAACAAAGTGGAGAGAAGAAATACCCCGAGTTTAAACAGTATGTCGATATTTGGTGTGGTTTTGCATTTTGGAGAAATGATCCCGAATTCGACCTTCACAACCATGTCAAATCGTACAATCCTGAGTCGACGACGGTGATTGATAAAGATGTTACGCCATTTGTGGAAGCTCTTTTAAATAGGCCTTTCCAGCCAAAGAGGAGCCCATGGGAAGTATACATCATTCATAACTATGAAGATCCCGAGCTTCCTCGTGGTGATAAAACAATGTTGGTCATGAGGTTTCATCATTCCATTGCTGATGGCTATTCCATATTGTATTCAATCATTGAAGGCCTTCTTCAGGCTCCGTTGTCCTCAGTGTCATTACCAAGTCCGAAATACGTGACAAGGAGCATTTGGAGTAGGGTTTGGTTTACTGGAACGTTTCCATTTCGACTAATGAAAGATATGTCCCACTACTTCCACAAAGGTCTCAGGCAGAATCCTTGGAATGTTCCCGACGAGAAGAAAATGTGGAAACAGGTTTACGCAAAGTCAAAACTCGTTAGAATTGATGACATCAAGGAAATAAAAAATAGGCTTGGAGTAAGCTTTACAAGTGTTTTGCTGTCAGCCATTTCTGCGGGCGTTAATCGAGCTTTGAAGCCCAAACAAGGAGAACCTCAGGAACTCATGAAAAGAATATCATGTTTCATCCCACTTCCTTTGCCGGGACATCCAAGTGCTTTGAGAAATCATGTGTAAGGTGATGTAACTGTAAGGAAATATTTGTAACATCATTACTGGCATTCACGAATGTATCAAGGGTATATCTATTTCCAGGACTGGAGCCCAGATTGATCTCCCTCTAGACGGTAACTGGGATCCAGTTTTAAGAGTTAAGGAATGTGAGCTGCTACTGAACGAGCAAAAATCTTCGACAATTCCACTACTTCTCCTCTTTCTGTCGAGAACCATTGGTTTGCACATTTCCTCAGTGTGTGGGGAACTGACCAAAAACCGAGTTAATCCTATTGGACTAACAAACTTCCCCGGTGGAAACACAGATATTAAAATTGGTTTTGAGGATAGGAAAGTTTTAAATGTGGACTTGGCTGTCGGAGCTCTTACTGGAGTTGCAGGTTTGTTTAAGAAATGATAGCATTGTTTACGATTAATGCATGCAAACACACAAGCTCAATCAGGGATAGCCAAACTATGAATTTTCATAAACAAATATTTGCCTTCCAGGTGTAGCGTTTATGGCAATTAGCTATGGAACAAATGTCCGATTTGCAGCAACAGCTGAAAAGTCAATACTGAAGCGAGATGATGTAGAAAAGCTACTGGGTTTTATAACTGACGAAATTGACGGGCTGTACAAAATTGTAACGGCTGCTCCATCTTATTAGAAGTACACTTTATTGACTTTTGAAATTATTTTAAAGGTTAACAGCATGTCATTGTAATTGTAGAACGTAATTTATTAGTATATACATGAATTTAGTCATATATGGTTACACTATAAAACGACCACTACAACGATCGGTTTTATTAAAACGGTGTTCACGTGTAAATAAGAGGAATTATCCCGTGCATGGCAATTTTGTTATTTTCGTTGCGTTTCGTTTCGATCTCAGAAGAACGATCATATTAAACAATGGCATATTGTGTAACGCGCCAAAGTAGTCACCGAAACCTCTGGTCCGCCTCCATGTCTAAATGATTTCAGGCAGTCACCGCATTCTATATTTACATACAGCGTTCATGAAACATTACGGAATGTGTAACTTTTGCACCTTCCGTTCGCCAGCACACATGTACGAAACTGAAAAGATGAATTTTATCGAGCATTGTGCAAATCAGCAGAATCTTGATAAAACAATGACGCTAGGTTAGGTACCAAATGAACTTCTCCGATCTGGAGGTCTACTGACGATAAGCGCCAAATACGTAAGAAACTGATATTACAGTTAGTGGGAGAATATTGATGCTATGGTATGGTACAACTCGCCTAAAATTTTGATATAGATAACATATTTCTTGGTTCTCTGTTCCAATGGTTTGCACGTGTATGGAAAGTGACACAACAGTGCAAAACTGCCTGCTCTGCATAAAATTCTGGAACAGAGTTCATAGAAATGGATCTTTAAAATCCTTATAAAACTACATGCAGAAGCATATACAAGTAGATAAAATTACGCCTGCTTGCTTCAACAGAAGCGTCTACACTTGCCCTAAGTCCAAGGTTAATTATAAAAGCATAAACGTTTATCTAGTTACATACACACTACGACCAAAATGACTGATCGAGGCCAACATAATATATATAGACTATATAGGCCTTTTACTTGTATGCATCTTGAAATTATACAGTTCGTGAGACGCATACAGTAGGATAATTACTTCGAACAAGTGCGGAAAGGGAAAACTACAAAGATTTATTTGTGTGGGAATAATAGGTAAACCACTGTCATTACACATCGTTCGAAAACAAACAATACAACCTCCAAATGATCGAGAATGAAAAAGATATGCAGAATATACACTTTTACATTCACAATGAAATGGGTTTAAGATGTTATACTGGTTGTGGTTTGCTTGTTGATCGTACATGCTAATCGTTACGATTACGACATAACACAGCCTTAGCCATTATTGTAATTGATTAACTTTCAACAGTAACCAATATAACAAATAAACAACTTGACTAAATATAAGACGGGATGAGTATGCGGAATGTCCTGGATCGTCCAGTAAATGCCAGATTGTCCGTCGTCTGTCCATCAGGTTTCATATTCTTTTGGCTGATATCATATCACACTTGCATGATCCCTCCTACTTTTGATGTTCGCGACGACTTAATTTTCGTTTTCCTTTTCAAGATAACCATTCTAAATGCTCAAATTTCGTTCTACCGGACGAATTTGGAACAGCCTTTTAAACTTACTTTTTTGCATGATTACGCGTAGTTCACAGCATCACATTTACAAGACATGACAGCAGCAACAAAACAGGTTTTGTTTGCAGTAAGTTGTCCCAACCGCATTGAACGCGAAATATCTAGATTTGATTTGATAAGTTTGCAAATTGGCCCCTGTATCACAAAAAAGTGTTACAAATTAACCCCTGTATCACAAATACTACTGCTGTGAAAGATCCCATTGAACGTGCCTTCAGTTGAGTTGTTGTACTTCCATTTTGCGTGGGCATCCCCTCAAACTGAAAACTCAGTGAAGTTATACATATTTTGTGAATTAAAATTGAGAGATGGCTAACTTTACCACTAGTTTATGCTTATTCAGCACTGGCATTCTAATAAATCTTCCAGCAGAAAGTACGGACTATGGAGTCGCTTCAGTGACTCACTCAATGTGTAAAGGATCTTTTGGCAGAGCCAAAAGATTCACACTGCCGATGCTGGACCACTTTTTGTAGTATTTCTTGCAAGATATTTGGCAAGAACAAATCATTTCATGTGAAATTTTCCATTGGGGAAATCTCTGTCCTAGGAAGTACGTATTTGAAGTGACCACATGTAGCAGTAGGTTGTGCACAGGGTGCTGCTGTCGTAGGTTTTATGATTTACAGCAACTTGAACAGTATCCAATTGAGCGTTTCTGCAGAGAAGCATAAGGGGGTATTTTCCAAAGAAGAGTTGTAACTGATGGAATGCTGACTTCTTGGGAGAAATTGATGCATATTAAGCTAGCCATTTAAGTCATATTTACTATAAACGAAGCAAACCTGCCGCCTGTTAACAGTGTAAGTACCTGATCCTGCTTGATAGTTCATGGCTATGTAAAGGCTATGTATATCTAGGGAAAACTTTTGACGAAAAATAATACCTTGCTTTTTATGAAAAATAATAATGTTAGTGTGGTGCATATCTATATGGAATGGGTATGAGAATGTTATAGATTAGTTGTAGACAGGTATTTAGGATTGTAAATAGTTAAATTACGCAGTAGTTTGGCGTATAGCTTTTCCTAACTTCCTCCATGTACTGAATGAAACCAACCGCTTTTGAATTGTTTAATTTGTATAATTTGCGCCATATACCTGCTAATGGTTTTTAACTTGTTGAAGTAATGCGTATAACAAATTGCACCGCAAAAACCATTTTTGCATCGTGGATGGAACGAAATTAACTCGGTTCACACCACCAGGCATTTTCAGCAGTGACGTTACATATAATATCGCACTATCACTTGCTCTCGTTTGGCGTGTCCAGTGGGGTTGTGCTTTTGAGACTGCAACTATAGGAAATGGCTGTGAGTACTAGACGGTCGGGTTGGTTGGGCGTCCGCCGTAGGCGGTCATATATGTACCTGTGTAATTATACAGGTTTGTATGAAGATGGTAATTATCGTATGTAAATAATTGTCGAAATTATATTACTTGAATGATGGTTTACAATAACGCGTCGATTCGTATTGCATGAAAAACGCACAATAAAACCCACAGATCAAATAATATTTACTGGAAGTTTTCGATATTGAACTATCTATGTTCACTTCAACATTTCATTCATGCACGCACACATTATTTGTTTAAGTCCTCTGTAACCCCAAACCTGCGACGCTCAAAATGGGAAATGTAGGTATATACCACATAATATCCCGGCTACTGGAGTCACTTGTCATGTTCACAGTTGGTGTCATTGTGTTAATATTTTACGTACTTTTGACGATCCTGTTGTCACCAATGTTTCTGTTTCGATTTGTTATCAATAAAACTAGTAGGTTTATTAATCCGACAATAGGAAAAATGATGACAGCCCGGGGTCAATTTGTGGCTACGGAACAGTTCAACATTGGGAAGCCGTCGCGCTCTGTAATAATTGTAGCTATAGCTCTCCATGGTCGGCAAAGCTTGGAAGAGGTGAAACGACTATTCATTAAGAACCTAGTGAATCTACGTATTTCCAATGTAAACGGTAGCCTTAAATACCCAGAATTACGACAATTTGTGACCACGTGGTGGGGTTTTCGGTTTTGGAAACCAGAAAGTAACTTCAGCATTGACGACCACATAATGATATACCAACCGAAGGTTGACATATTTACGGACAATCATCTTCGGGAATTTATGGAACATTTAATAAATCTGCCATTCAAAGTGAACAAGAGTCCATGGGAAGTGCACGTCACGAACAAGTTTTTTGACGCAAATATCTCCCAAGTGGAGATGACAATGGTAACAATACGGATTCATCATTGTCTCGCGGATGGATATGGAATACTGCACACCCTTGTTGAAAATTTAGGATCAGGCATTCCAGTAGTACCAGCACCCAGATATGCCGTTAGAACTTCATGGAAGCAAATATTATTCAATGCAACATTTCCAGTCCGCATGATTAGCCAATTGTCACAGTTCATTGTAGTGTCGATTAGAGGTCATCCTTGGAAGATTGCTGATCACGAAAAATCCTGGTATCAGTTGTACTGGAAATCCCCCATTATACCGGTACAAATGATTAAGACGATTAAAGATAAATTTGGTGTCAGCTTCACTAGTGTGTTGCAATCCGCATATGCAGCTGCAGTACGTAAAAGTTTACTATGTTTGAACAAGAGCGAAATGAAGTCGATCCCGTGTGCGATGGTTTTACCATTACCGAATCACCCAAAAACTATGCGGAACTATTGGTAAATAATGTATATACTAACAGCTTACTACACTTGACCAACTAATTACTATGAGCCGCGGGACCTCCTTGACAATAAACGCTTAATATATTATTGCTACACATACTCCAGTACAGGTGCGTATATCCATCTGCCAGTCATGGATTGTGATCCAATTGAACGACTAATACAATGCGACAAGGAAGTGGATTCAGCAAAAACTTCAACAATGCCTTTTCTAGGTCAATGGCTCCCCGTTTTGGGAGGAAGTTTAATGACGGGTTTATCCGCATTTTTGGGAAAAAATAGATCATTTCCTGTTGCCATCTCTAACTTTGTCATTGGGACAACTCAGTATGATTTACTTGAAAGTAAAGTGGCACACGTGATGATTGGAACTGGTGGACTACCCGGTGTAACAGGTAATACTGTTAACGTTTTTGCAGTCTCTTGCATTTTGTAAACTTGGGGGTTTATCTAAAATTCTCTTTTCAGGGGTTAACTTCTTTGTGTACTCGTACAACCACGGAGTTCAGTTTACGGCATGTGCAGAAAATGCGCTCATGTCGCATCAAGATATTGAACGACTCGGTAGTTATATTGTGGACGAGATCGATACGATGTACAAGCTGAGTTTGGTTTAAGCCAGTTTGAACATAAATGACGTTAATGGGAGCACAATTTGCAACTAGTAACCAGACTGAACAAATGATGCCTTACCTTATTACTTCAGTCTATAGGCGGCCATTTGGACTAGTTAAATCTCCTCTTGGGGACACTCGACGTGTGACGTTGCAGTAATAGTTGTTAACCTCCACAATATGATGATGTTGATATGTACGTGTAGATGTAGTATGCAATATTTTCGCAAACTTGTTATTAATACTTTCAATTAAAGTTAGACGGATCTTCCTTCATTTATTGAGGAGTTACAAAATCATACGTTTTCAGTACATTCTTTCTAGGAGTGCATAATTCATTACGTAGTCCCGCTTCCTTGTAACTATTTTTTTTAAACGACGACTATTTACATATTCGACAGGGTTCTAATTTACCTATGTATCTGGTACCTATGGATTACAAAAATGAAACAAAATGTAACTGCACTAAATCTAAACTGACAATGGCCTTCTTAAATATAAAAATATCCGCATATATTAAACTATATTGTACAGTAAATTGTCAATAAAAACAGTTGCAACGTTTCCTTTTTATGTGTGGTGATTTCGTTTCATATCTACAGATATTATTATCGCTGGATAACTAACAATAATATTATGAGTATATTCTAACTTAGCCTACATTACACATAATTCTGGCATCTGGAACTTTGTATTTTTGTTTGCAAATGTAACACACCGTTATTACCGCATTGGCAACACATGTATACGCTAAACCCCACCCAACAACTCAAGGAACATTAGAAAATAGGTGTAGCCGTCCTGGAAGATTTCAATCGATCTATACTTTACGTACATTACGAAGTACACACATTTCCACTAGAATTTGTATTTTATTATTCAACCTTATTTGCAAAAACTTAGAAGTACATAAAATACATAGATATTAAGCGTCCACAAACAAGTCTCTCATTTTTTATCGCTGGTAAACATTCAACACAACTACATACAGAGACGCAATGTGAGAATTCGTTATTAATTTATTACTAAATTGATTACTCAATACATGCGTTGTCACTGGTCCAATTACACATACCACCCACAGCATCAAAACTCAGTGATTTAGGACAGGCGTAAACCCAACTTCTAATATTCCCGTCGTTTTTCTCGCTGGCAGCACAATGAACAAACTGCCGGCAGCTAATTGGATGGGGGAAAATTCCTTTGTCTAAACACTGCACGCTTCCGTCCTCCCTCAGCCGAATTTTCTCCGATAAGGGTACCACTGCTCGGGCACTCCATTTTGCTTCTTCTTGGCTACCACCACCTTTGACATTGGCATATTTGTCCACATCATCAAACGACTTTTTCTCAACGGGTTGCGGTTTCCGACTGGTAGTATAAGTACTAATACTTCGACCAAAATTTATAGTCCCTCGACTCGTATCACCCTTTGACCTATTATTTGCAGTGGTATTATTACTGCTGGTAGTGCTGGTACTACTGGTCACGTTGGCATTAGTACCAATAGAATTTGCGGAACCATGTCTGGTATGCAAGTTGCGTTTGGTAAACCCTTTTTCTGTTTGCTGTCCGTTTCCTGAGGATGCAGTGAGACTTGCAAAATCTTGGGTACGAAGTCCGGTTGTCCTTTGTGTTTGCGATTTATCCAGTAAATCTTCATATGTCGCACCATTGTCGCTTTTTCGATTGGACGGTGTATCATCATCATCCTCGTCATAGTAGTAATAATAGTATTCAGATTCATCCTCGTCAGAAGAGACTGATTTTTTCGTGTCTGCCTTTCCCTTGGCTTTCTCGCTCAACGCAACTGGCTTAGGGGTCGTTGTAGTTGAAGTCGTCGTCGTGGTCGTGGTGGTTGTAGAGGTGGAAGTCGTAGGTTGTGTAGTTGTAGGCCTACTCCGCCTCCTAAACAGTATTGGAGTAGCAGTTGGTTTTGGAGAATCGGAAACAATAGAGTTATCGGTTGTGGTCGTTGATGAGCGGAATCTGGAGCGGGAGCGATATCTTGAGCTATCGCTGGAGGAACTTGGTGTTACAGCGTTAGCTTCCGTGTTATCAATACTCTTTCCCCTGGTCCGGCTTCTCAGGGCACGCTGGAAAGGATCGGTGGCTCGAGCTGTCACTACCTCATTGTCACGTCCTGTCACGCTGCTGCTTGTTATAAGAATGACAACACCACCCAAATATAATACTCTAATTGTCAATTTAAGAAACATAAACTTTTCGAGCTTCCTTTCAAGGGACAGGGACTGGATTTGAAAACAGTAAACTATCAGACAGATAATGGTTTTATATTATCATTCGAATCAATATTATGGCTTTCAAATTTCAAACTGTAGCAGCCAGAGGCCAGAGGCAACATTTATTTCCAAACAACGGCCAGACCTAATGGGTCTTCAAACTCTTTTTGGAATCCCTTTTCATGCAGTTATTCGCAGACAAATGGAAATAAACATGCACATAATAATATTTAAGTAAGCAGCCAGTTTTCAGCAGCGCAGAGCACCCATGAAGGTGGTCGAACAATCGTATCACCACCTGGACCTGCACGTTTGTGCTTTTATACATACATAATACATTTCATGCACAAAACTACATTAGATTAAGGACAAAGTAATTTACGGTAAATTAGCTACAAAATAACATGCACTGTTGAGTAAACTGTTGTTTAGTTATTTTACAAAAAGTTGTCATTTCATGCAAGTAAATACCACTGTCACATGTTTCGTAGATCATGCCAGTGGCAATCATTGCCAAAAAAGTACATTCAAAAATACAAGTCGAGCGTTTTACTTCATACATATCTAGTCTACTTGAAAGCAATAATTTTTATTTCAGCATAAAATCAAGTCCAAAATTGTACAAAAGGTCAAAAATAAAAAATATTTTTAATTTAACTACTCAATGTATATACTTCTACAGAGGAAAAGAAGAAAGATAATGGATTTAGTATTACTGTATATATTGTTTAATATTGTATGAGTCTATTGAATGAGTATGATATGGTATATTATGAAAATTGTCATGTATGTATGTATGTATGTCTCGTATCGCAGGTATTTTATGTATCAAGTGGTGAAGTGTAAGTGTAAAATGTAATGTGAACTTCAAATTTGTCAGCATTGTGTGACTAGGATTAATCTATCAGTTTCGATGATCAGCATTTTCCTGTCAAAAGTCGGCAATTTAGTATGAATTTAGTAAATCGTAGTTTTCAGCAAAGGTTTTCAGATATCATTGTCGACATGTCGAGTCATAAATGTTCAGTTGCTATTTAAAACGGATTGCATATCAAATCAATCAATAATAACTAACGTGGGAATCGCCACACCAAACAATTCACACGTATTTACTATCAAGCATTCCTTGTAAATTCCAGTATTGATAGCAAGCCTGCCTGTCGGTTTTCCCCCAAATACTTGCAAACTGCGTTGTGTCTGGAAACTTGGGAATGCAAAAAAATGCAAACCAAAATGTCCACTGTTTGCTGAATAGTGCAGTGAATTGAATTAGGTGGCTCGCACAGGCACATGCATGCATTGTGTGATGACGCCAAAATGCACAATGTAGTAGTTTATATCTGTTGTTAGAATTACAGTTTTAAAAAACTCGCTCGTAACGTAATTAGTAGAAAAGGTGAAAAATCAGTTGTTAGTTATTCTTCTAATGCAACTGAATAAATTCAAGACTGTCAATAAAATATATAAAAATTATTTCAAAGGGTAGAAGATTCAATTGTTATGAATAAGCATGCATGTCATATAATCAACCTCATATTCACAGCGTATTGAGAGTTAATCAACGAGTCAGTCGAGCGTATTTTTATTAGTAATTAATAATAATCTAAAGCTTATAGCCTACACAAAAGTATTTATTCGTCAGACAAGAAAACGAGTCATCATCAAACAGGCACTGATTGTCGCAAACTGTACCTTCCACAACCTACAAAAAAAATTCAGAAAAAAAGCAGAAAAGGAAGATTGAGCAAACTTTTTTTTAGTCATTTTACAAAAGAAAATTAGGTTAAATGTTGGTTTTGGTTACATAGTCGATAGAGGAAAAAGGAGAAAACTTCAGGGGGAAAACTTGGTTTTACATATAGGTATGTACAAACAATCTACAATTTCCTCAAATGAAACCCAGGGATCTTCTGCACCATGAAGTCAGACTTTAGTTCAGTATATATAAATAAAGTCGCAACATGTCATCTTACATTTTCAATAATCACATTGTATTTAATCAAAGTTCAATAAAATGTAAAAAAAAACAATGATTTATAGTTATGAAACGTAAAACATAAAGTCATGTAAAGTTGTCCAATAGTAAGAGGAGTGGTGTGGGTGGGTGTTTAATTAAAAAGCATAATAATTTATACAGCGACAGGTTTGATTAAAAAATAGGTCGGCTCTTTCGATTCATGTATTAACAAAAGCTTGTATGTATAATAATAAACATATGTATAAAAGGGATTCGTTTCGTATATATTTCGCTTTGATAGAAGCGAAGAACTCTTCTGTGAATTCTGCCGTTGTTCAATTTTTATGCTGTGGGAAATACTATTTATTAAAAATATTTGAAAAACTATGAAATGTAGACTATTAGTTTCCTCAATGGAATTACTATTTATATTATCCGTTTATACTGTTTCTTCAAAACAGGGTTCTGGAAAAGAAAAGTTAAAAAGTTTGGGAAAGCCATGTCTCTAACTAGAGGTTTCCGTGAGGGGAGATTTCTAACAGGTGTCAATCTACTGGGAAATGTGCCTGCTTGCATGTGTATATTCCATAGTATTAAGGTGTGCATGGTTGGATTGGAAATGGATTTTTTTAGAGTGGAAGTAATTTTGTTGTAGGAGAATTATGCACAAAACTATGAAGGTGAAAACAAGAAAAATGCATATAATTATATGTGCTTTATGCAACAAGCATTCACCTCTCATCCTTGGAAGATTGAGAACTGACAGCATCGGGAACAGGGGTTGACCTGGCTCGTGTTGAGAAGAGATTTCTCCTATTACCCACAGTGTAATTTCGTGCCTTCCTAGTGCTCGCTGTTGATTCATCTTGTTGAGCTGGAATGGTCGTATCATCTTCACTTGTTACCTGCGTAGTTTGAGATGTTGATGTAGCCCGTGAGGTAGATATTGATGAAGGGGATCTTGTTCGGGATGAAGTAGCAATGCTGCTTGGCTTTCTTGTTGGAATTCTTAGCCTAGGTTTTGCCGTTGTTGGCTCTTCAGTGGTGGTAGTTGTTGATGTTGACTCTGTGGTGGTGGAAGTAGACACGCTCGTTGAGACTGATGTACTTACAAAAGGAGTCGTCTCTGATGGAGCACCAGTTTCTTCCACAATTGAGCCTTCCTCATCATCCACCTCCTCTTCGCTTTCTGCTGGATCGTCCTGGCTTTCGGCAGAAATCTGAAATGAGGGAATTATGTACTGAAAGCTTATACATTAAGTCTGGTTTGCTCGGGCATGAAACAGCCGCAGTCAACTTAAATTTACATAATGGCTAACGCATTCATACGCAAAGCGTTCCTAAACTCATTATGGAACTCAATTATCAGTTAATTAAAATATGCCCGCTTCAATGGGTTTCAATATGGTTACGCCAGAGCTTACGCATTACGCCACTTTGAGACTCTGGAATTTCTGGGTAAAGACTGGGTTACAAAACATTTTAGACGAAAAGGAAACGAGAGAGAACACTTGTCTTTCATTTTTTGAAATCCTCAGCATTAAACTGCGGAATTTACAATTATATTGTTAACAGCTCAATCCCATTTTATACACGAGAAGTTCATATGGTTAGAATTCTTACCCTATATCCTATAGGATACAATGCACAATGCTCATTAGTGATTAACATTCAAGGGGAGTTTACGAGTAAACAAGTAAAAATTTCTGAGCAGCACACGTGCCTAAAAGAATTTAAAACCAGCTTGTATTTCCGCTGTGTTCAGCTAGCTCTAAGCTGGAGGTAAAAATGGGACAAAATAATTATATACCACATATACATATCCTTTGTGTTTCTACAGAATTCAAATTAAAAACCTGCTTACACTAAAACCCTTATAATTCTACACTTTTATTCAAAGTCCATGTCCTAAACTATACATGAACCTTATTATACCCTAGATGTTTTCACAGTTTCTTTAAGTTTTTCCGTCAACATCACTAGCCATATTTGCAACTTGCATCAAGTTAAAGATATGCCCACAGGGGTGCATTTGCAGAAGAATTTTTGTGTAAATCATTGAAATATTATGCCTTTATGAACCTACAGCTTCCAGTGCACTAAGGTCACACACAGAGTTAAACAAAGTTTGTTGCCCTCTGCATCCCCACAGCATCAGAACAACAATAAATTTACCAGATATAGATCGGTTGTCTATAGTCTATATTCAAACTTTTTTTGTCTAAAAATATGCGAAAAGTTGTATACGGGACTGGAAAAATCGATAAAAATAAGTTTACCTCTTCGCTGTCAGTTTCAGTTTCAACAGGCTTTTTCTCGTCAACTTCCACAGCTTTCACCTCTTCCTTAGGGGTTTCGGTGACAGACACCGTGGATCTACCACGGGTTAGCTGAACATATCTGTAAAAAATCAAGATGCACAACGTTTTGGTATATTTGTACTCGGAACTGGTTATCTTTTCTTCTCTTACGCATTACTCAATAATAGTCCATGTAAATACCACTATATCGTCGTAAATCCACACAAAAACATAATGCATGAATGGAACCTCTAAATTGGAAATTAAACGATAACAGTAAAACCGTGACATTAACTTTTCGAAAAGTAACACTCTTGATACTACAGCGGTATATATCAACGAAGCATACATAATAATAGGGTTGAAGGAAAGTGCCTACAATAATACGGAACGCCTGGGGATTTCAAAAAGCTCAACAAAATAAGCAACATATTTTTTTACAATAAATGGAATGCATAAGTTTTCAAATTCCATTTTTACTGGAACAGAAAAACCTCATGCGAAAGAAGGATGATGAAATGTACTCAACAGAAATACTGGGAAACAACAGTAGAACATATTGCATAAAAAAGTACGAAATACAATACAAAATTACAATACGACATACCTGAGCCGACTGTTTTGAGCGTTTATCGTGCCCTTATTGCTGGTGGAATCTCCCACCACCGTGTCCCCCCCGTCAACGCTTCCAGCAACACGAGCATAAGGTCGGCTAATTGTAACATAGCGATTACTGCTTTTATTGTCACTATTATTTATATTAGAACTACCGAGAGAAGGATCACTACTTAAAAGTCGAGCGAGGGAGGAGGATCTATCATTATCATTAGGGTTATCATTAGCATCAACCTTATCACCAGTACTGTCAGCAGAGTCAGGCAGTATAAAAGCGTCATCATTACTGTATCGCACAACAACTGATGTCTCTGTACTACTAGAAGCTACCGTGTTTTGTTTGTTAGTGGTTTTGGAAGTGGGGGTGGAAGGAGTGCTGGATGGAATGTTTGTGGTGGTGGTAGAGGGGGTGGTGGTGACTGTGCTACTACCAGTACTACTACTACTGTCACGGTTCTTGTTGTTCCTGCCGTTATTGTTTCGTGAGAGTGTCACATACTTTTGTCTTAAAGGGGTAGAAGTCTGAGGAGTCGTGGTGGATCGGGCTGATGATGGCTTGTCATCAACTTCACTATCATCGCTTTCTTCTTCTGTCATATCTACTGGCTTTTGAGGATTGCGGTTCCTTTGGATAGTTGTGTATTTAAGATTAGTGGAGGAGGCACCGCCAAAGCGCGGGCGGTTGGCGCTATTTGAGGATGATGTAGAGGATGGATTAAACCTATTCCTGGTATTTAGTGCAGAACTGGTGGTATACTTTGTAGTTTTCCCCTTTTCCTGAAATTCATGCAACATCGAAGGCATGTTTATTATTACTCATTTTTGTTACTTGTGAAAGGTTTTAACAGGTTAAAGATGCAATCGATGTACTGTAAGCTATACCTTGTCTTGCTTATCAAATTCAGCAGCCGCCGCTGCAATGCTTGGGTTGTCCTCAAAAAACTTTTCCAACTCTTCCACCCCACCTAGTTTCTTAATCAATTTGAGTAAATCTTTAATATCATTGATTTCCTTAACGGATCTACCACCCGAGTCGGTTTGGGCGTCAGCATCGTCAGCTTCCTCCTCCTCCTCTTCAGTTTTGTCCTCCCCAGTACCCTCCTCATCTTCATCATCATAATAATCGTCGTCTTCTTCTTCTTCTGGTGCAGGAGTAGTCGTGGTGGTAGTCGTAGTGGTCGTTGTTGGTCTTATAGTGGTGGTAGTAGTTGGTACAGCAGTGGTAGTTGTCGTTGTGGTTGTAGTGGCTGCTGATCCGGGTTTGCACGGAACATTTCTTGCGTAATCACAGGAATCTGTGTGCTTGTTAAAATACAGTCCAGCTGGGCATGTAAAATGATGAGCTACCAAACCAAGACCGGGGGCATCTAGACACCAAAAGTATTTCTTGCATTCCCTGGGATGTGGAAAGAATCCGTCTTCCTTGCACTCAAAATCTACACCGGGATCTGGCGTGGTTGGTGGGGCTGGGGTATTAAACGGGCTGAATGTGGGTGCAGGAGTAGTCGTAGTTGTTGAGGTAGTTGTGGTTGTGGTGGCCTCGGTTGTACGCGACTTGTTGCGGTTATTGCGCTTATTCTTCCCTTTCTTGTTCTTGTTCCTTCTGCGACCTTTGGAACTCTTGGAAGATCCTGTGGTTGTTGATGGTGGGGGTGGAGTACTGGTACCATATCTTCTATTAGCTAAGCTTAAGTTGGCGAAGCGATTTCTTGCATTGGTTGAACTGGAGGAAGACGTGGTTGGTTTTGAGAAACGTGAAGCGAGAGAGGTTGAAGATGGGCGTTGGGAACTTTGACTTTGTCCGGGAGCATCTCCGGTATAGTAAGCAGCTTTTGCTGCTTCAATCAAGGGGAATGGCTTGCCATGACAGGTTCCTCTGAAATCGTCGTTGTCCACAGACCAAAACATGATCCCTCCAAGACCATTGTCTTTCACCCATTTTCCCTATGGAAAATGTTGAGAATAAAATTAGCGAAACATCCATTATAATTTCATCTTTACGAAATCAGTCTACTAGTCACTATCCTAACATATTATCCTAGTTTCAGTCAGGAAATATATATAGTTTACTTGAATTGATTCTAGAACTTTGGGACTTTGGCAGATTTGGGTGATACAATTTCCTGATTATTTAGGTTAAATAATTCAATAATGTTTAAATTACGTCAGACACATGTAGGTACACTTCATTGAATACGAAATGACAACTCAATTGCAAAAGTGACAATGATTGGAATTCCAAATCAGTTCTACTTTTTCTTAAAAATGTAACTTCCTTCTCTATTGTACATGCAAGTTGCAAAAAGAAACAGTTCTCTACGACATGCACTCACTTTAATTCCCATAATTCGAGGATCATCATATCCAACCCATTGATCTCCATTGACAGCATGCGGTCCTTGTGCTTCACTCTGCCCATTTTCGACACGCCATTCACCAGATTTGACACCTTCGCAAACCTATAAACAAAGAAAAAAATAATAGTTCACAGTACGGTTTTTCTTTGAGCTAATCCAAGTTTGGCAATCAGTAGCAACAAAACTTTAACGCATGACACGATCACATAAGACAAGCTGCAAAGGATATCAGTCCCAATTTGCCTATTCATTCAATTCTCAAAGAGAGACGGAATTCACTGACTTTTATTGCATTTTAACTACAATTCATCTCATTAAGACATCACACTGATTATAGCATTGCTTGGCACACGACGACTCTAAACATTCTTACTTTCAGCAACGGACGGTCTTTATAGAGATACGAAACATTTTTCAGAGCAATTTCGTCTTCAAACGAAAACACGCGAGCAGACGAGTCGTGGTGTGGTACTGGTACTTACAAATACATAAACTACCATTATTAAGAAAAAGGGTACAATATGAAAAGCATCATCTTCATTAACACAACGATCGTCGCGTCATGTATTATATCTTTAAAGTGAAGCATCCATCAATCTATAATATCCTATTCAATCGTCAAACCCTTTTTCTCTTTCCTTCATCAAGTTAATGTTCTACTCAAGTTATCATCATCTCATCAACATCATTCATCTCCGTCTCATTTCCTCTTTTTGAAAGGCTAACAATGGACAATGTGCAATAATACATGTTTTAATAACTCGCAGGCTGCTGCAGTACTACACATGTTCGAACACGTATCCCCACGTTATCACATACCATATATACATCCACCTTTTTATGGTGTTCTTTTTTATTCCAATTACATATATTAATTGTAAGTACCAAGTCATGATGAGTATATTAGAGCAACGTTGAAAACTGAATGAATGTGGTGGGAGGGAAAGAAGTGTCTACGTATTGCATTCTTCGATTAGAAAAAAAAACTTTGAAAAAAGTACTTTGGCAAGGTATTTTAGTGTCCTCCTTTGTACCTATACAGGTAGATCGCGATTATAGCAAACACGCATGAATTTTTCATGTCGCACTGCATTGCAAAATTATTGTAAAGACAACGCAGGAATTACTCATATGAAATTTTAAATTGTTTTGTAGGAGATTATGCCGGTAATCATATTAAGACTTGTCTTCCTTGGTTCGTTACTCCTAAGGCGGAAAAGGGGAGGAAACGAAAAGAAATTAAAAGTCTTCCAACTTATATATGAATATGAACAATGAGCATTTGAAAAAAATATGCCCGAATGGGGTAAACGAAGAAAATCACAATGCAAGAGTACAATTAAAAAATCTTGTTAATTAACTAAAGTGATCGATTGTGGGATGTCAGTAATGAACGGGGAAATAAGCTAAAAGAAATTAAGCGTGCTATAGTTTTACCTCGTAATATGCAAGGTATCCAGGTTCCTTTGTGAATTTTCCTTTAGTTCCAGGTCCTGATGAAGGAGCATCAACATCATGGCTTTCTGTGTTGAATAAGGTGTAAGAGCGACCGTAAGTTGGGAGTCCAACGACTAACTTGTCAGGATCTGCTCCTTCTTTCAAGTAATGGTTTATGGAGTATTCCTAAACAAATACAACAATCAGGAAAATATAAGTATCTTTATGAACATGTTTTTGAATTTCAAACTTATTTAATGACTTACAATATTAAGTTGGCCTTTCCAATCGTATTCTGACAATCCATTCCTTGCTTTCAGCGGAGCATGGTGGTTTGCATTCGGTTCAGTTGATGCGTGATAATCGTACGTGAGTAAATTAAAGAAATCCACGTTTCTGGAATTACAAACATTAAAAACTTCAATGAGCGATCATACAACCATATCAAATCAATGCCCTAGAATGGGCTCACATCACACTGGCATAGCTATATTACAATGTGATGTGGTAGACTATACGTTTTACGTCATAATTCATAAGCCCATAGAATTTTATTTTCAACTAATTAAAGTTACCATAATGTGCCTAACACGATCCTAAATTGATCTTTAAAAGTTTAATGAGACTCTATGTATGCCCAATATTGCAATACTCCAATTTTACAATTTATTGCCGACAGTCGACATTTTTATATCAGCCTTTTACCTTACTGCACGCGACGCGAGTCCCCAGGTAATCAAATAAAGCCGAAAGTCAGTCAATACCTTTGAATTTTTGTAGTTGTGTACCACAAGCAACATAACTTGCATAGTATGAAACATTATCAATGATTTACCCTCAAGAATAGATTTGTGGTAGCACAATTACAACGCAATTTGTGAGCCAATGTGTCACAGCATGGCATGCTAAAATAACCTAGCTGAACTCACTTTTCAGCCACTTGCTAATCTAATTAGGAGAAGTGTATTACCAAATAGCATTATTTATTACTAATTAGGTCAGGTACATATAATGTACCTACATCAGGTGTTCAATGTGCGGCATTATTTGTCGCCGTTCTACCAATGACAATGTCCGTAGGCATGTCAAGCCTAAGTTAATTTATTGCATATGAGTACTTTTTAGCGCTGTCTGCTTAACAATGCGTGATATCTCACAACACACGTTGAGTGCAACGCCTTCAAAGATTGCCACCTTGAAAAATACATTATCACAAACTGTCTTTTAAAGAATGATTCATATTGTATCACACACTAAAACTTTGTTACACATTTACATTCCGGCCCGTCTGAAAGCTTGACGGGAGAACTCGAGAAATAATTTAACTGTACCACACAATAAGAGCATAAAATGGTCGTTATATTATATTTTGTGATAAGGTAGGTAGGGGAGGGAGAACTTAAATTAGTTCTTCGTTGTCAGCATACGTTTTAGTACAGCATGGAATATGACAAACGACAAAGTTATCTTCCCCCTCCACGATAATGTGGAGGTAACGAACCATAACCTTATTGCTATCAAAATTTAGTTATTGCTTCATTAAATTTTGATTACACAAGTCATGGAAGCAGTTATCTCCTGAATTCGTCTCCTACAATGATCATGATCCTTATCAAAGTCATAAGTATGTGGCACATGTCAAT